>JACEGR010003510.1:0-103610 GCA_014170235.1 Listronotus bonariensis | reverse complement strand
GGAACACTTATGGTGTTGTTCCGGGCGGTTCTGGAGCATAAAAAGGAATACAACAAATTTTAGGCGTGTAACCAATTATAATCGCGATAATAATCGGTGACAACATTGACGTATAATACATTAATTAAACGTCAACATAACCGATTGGTAAATACCGTTTTATAATTGGGTTATCGCCTAAAATTGATAATAGAATAATGACAATAAATAAATTTTGTTTTTATTTTCTTATATATTCTTTTTATTATTTATTAATTATTTTTTTTGTAGAAAATTGGCTTTGTTACTTAAATACGACAGTGCATTTACAAGATTTTCATAAGACTAAAAGGAAACCATGAATTGAAACACCGACATCTGGAAATTTTAGGCTACAAAGTAAAAAATAGTTAAAAGGAATGATTGGGAGAATTTACTTTATGCAAATGAAAGGATAGAGTTTATAAAATCACTTGTGTTTTCATGACATTTTAGAAAAGATTTAAAAATTTATATTTAAGTGTATAATAAAAAGCTAAAGAAATAAAGTTTTTTTATATGTTTATAGCCTTATTTTATTCTTTCCATTCAAAGAGGTCTAGAATTCAGAACTTGTGCACGATTCACATGCCATTTTATTGTTATTCCGACAAAGCTGGATATCTCTCTCTCTCTATTTTTTTCTTGGTTTTGGTCCCTTCAGGTCCAATCCACCACTCTCCCCCTTCCGGACTATGCTTTCCAGGGCTTCGTCGGCGGAAAATCTGGATAATCGAGCTCGTAGCTCCCAGAAATTCCAAAGAAAACAAAAATAATTCTACAATCGATGCAATGCATACATTGTCGGCTGTCAAACCAAGACCTCCTACTGGTGTTACGTATAAGCTTCACTTTCACTACTGACAGTTCCCATGGCACGCCCATCTATTTCCCGCCATTTGAGAAATACCTCGTGTTCACCACCAAACAGGATACCATCAGCTTATAGGAATCTTCGCTCACAGCGCTTAGATCCAGAAGAACAATGCCGTCAATTTAGCGTGAATCTTTCCTTGATCCCCGAAGGTAAAAACGTCCGTACGGCACCTCTAACCGCCATTCCGGGAAGAACTTTGTAGTTCAAATCTTTATTCAAGTAATTATTAATACATTATTATTCCTTACGTCGGCAGGTATCACAAAACATTTTTAATAGAAAAACTTTAAGCAATTAATATTTTTAAAAAGGTAAACTTAGTTTGGACATACATAATAAAAACGCACTTCTTATACATGAAATAAAATATATACCTACACTATTACAGTTTATACATTTACATTACTGTTTAAACATTCTTGAAAATTATAGAATGCCTTTTTGTACAAGGTAATCTTTAACTTTCGCTTTAAACACAGAAGAGGTCGTTGCTTTTAGCTCTTGTGGCAATTTATTATAAAAATATAAAGAAAATTAATAATAGTTTAAAAAACTAAAAACACGCTTTAATATGCAACCGAACTAAAAATTAGAAAATAATTTTTCATTACAAAGAGTTTGTATTACAGTATAAAAGGTCAAACAATGAATCATAATTATATACCTCAATTATAATGAAATTTAAGATAATAACAGAATAATTCACTTCAGAATAAGAGCGTGGGGTGCTTAATATATTAAATGTTATAATTATTTCATTTGTAAATATCTATAAGGGAAAAGTTATGAAAAAAAAAAATAGCAAAATGCACCCTACGCTTTTTACTCTTAAGTGAATTATTCTGTTATTATCTTAAATTTTATTATAATTATATTTTTGAGGTATATAATTATGATTCATTGTTTGACCTTTAGGACTGTAATACAAACTCTTTGTAATGAAAAATTATTTTCCAATTTTTAGTTTGGTTGCATATAAAAGCGTGTTTTTTTAGTTTTTTAAAACTATTATTTATTTTCATTTTTTAGTTCGATATATCAATTAGTTTTCTGCGGACATGTGATATTGAAATGTTTCACGAACTATTTCGTAAACTAATCATTTCATTTAAAGCTTCACTGTTGCATGGGGTTTCAGAACGCAACTACTCCGAACAAGTTTCTGTCAGCCTTATGCTGAGAGTACGTCCGAAACTACATGCATGCGCAGATCGCGCACTAACTCTTTCTCTGTTACTCTCCTACAGAAAATCTATAAAGAAATTTATTTATCCTGGCGATCCTAATCAGGATAACGGGATACTGTTTGCAGATTATTGCATTGTCATGGGTCCTTGATACGTGTGCAAAGTTTCAAAGAAATCGAATCGCTGGAAGTTGGTGAAAATTAAGCTTAAAGATTCCGTTACATACATACATACAACCCAAGCTAATAAAAGCGTGTTAAAAAGAGATGGGTTTAGGAGTGGGGTTGGCCACAAGCCCTATTTCCAAAATTATTAACAATAGATACACGAAATGTGACAGCCTTTAAAAAGAAAATTTAAAACTATAGTCTGGCTTTGATTCAAAATTGTTTGAAGAAATTATTTGGTCAACGCCAGGGCCCTTATTTTCGACTTAGGGGGTAGAAATTTCTGATGGAAAGGGTGTAATATTTCTTTTTTGTTTGCCTCTTTCTATTACATTAAAAAGCAGGCAATTTTAAAATTATTTTTAGTTAAATTAATTTAAAAATTACGAAAAATAAAAGCCGTATTTTTATTTGCTTAATCACAAGAAAGAACAAAACTTTTACACACATTTACACATCATGTTCCTTGTCGCGAAAAAAATCATCACACACTCATCCTTTGCTTATAAGTGGCCAGGTTTTGCAGAGCGGGGACACATTTAACCTTGTGGTCGTCACATTTGAGAATAACCTTAACTGGCATAAACACATTGTATCTATAGCCACCGCGGCTTCAAAAAGCTTGGATTTCTTTTCCGAGGCAAAAAGTATTTTTCTCTGGAATATTGTTTTCATGTCTGGGGAATAGCATCCCCTACAACCCTCAGCATTCTTGATGCCATTCAAAGAAGGGCTGTTCGTCTTATTAATGATCCTTTACTTACTCAAAGACTTTCTTCTCTTGCCCATCGTCGAGCTGTGGGAGATCTATCCCTCTTCTATAGATACTTTTACGGCTTCTGCTCCGACGAATTATCCAGTATAGTCCCTCCTCTTGCAGCTCCCAACAGAGAAACTCGTGGTGCCGCGCGTATGCATCCCTATACGGTTCAGTTGGACAGGCCCCTTACTTCCCATTTCGTTCGTTCTTTTATCCCTAGAGTCGGAGCGGAGGTCTTTCCTTCCCCCAAATCTTCAAGTTTTTAAGTCCCGTGTTAACAAACTTCCTCTTACCCTGCTTAAGATACCCACGGTACGTTAGTATTTAGGCTTTCAGCCTTCGTGGATTGTCCAAAGATAAAAAACACAGTAAGTGGCGTAGGGTTTTTTGTTAGAAACATTACTTCAGTTGCCGTTTAAAAAGCCACTGGACCTATTAAATGAGTAATTGTCTAAAAGTTGCGGCAACTCCGATTTTAACGAAAATTGGTATACAAGGATTTTTGGGGCGCTGATCACAAATGTGAAAGATTTCTTGTCCCGAGATATCCATTATCAAATATGAAAAACAAATTAATTCCATTTTCACTTTATTTCCCCTTCTTTTGCACACAATTCCTAATTCTAAACTAAAGTAGCACACAATATTTGATTTTCACCTTTAAAACCCATTTTTCTACGTATTTTGCATTAAATTGCATAGCTTCACTTTGTTTAAACGCAGCAGATTATGGTGGAGGCGCTGGAGCAGTGCATACACAGTTGCAGTGTTTTTAAAGGTAACCTCTCCGCAATTTATCTGATAATAAGTGTAAAATACGTAGAAAAACGGGTTTTTAAAGAGAGAAAAGAAACAAATATTGTGGACCATTTTTAATCAAGAATTGTGTGCAAACAAAGGGGAACTAAAGTGAGAATGAAGTTAATGTGATTTCCAACTTTGATGATGGATATCTCGGGAACGAAACGTTTTGGAAAAAATTCTTTCAGATTCGTGATCAGCATCCCAAAAAACTATACTGTATACCAAATTTCGTCAAAATCGAAGTTGCCGCAACTTTCTAGACAATTACCATTAAATGTAATTAAGTAGTAATACATTTATAAATTACCCCCTTAATGTCCTAAATAGCATAGCCAAATTGGAACAAAATTGGTTGAAGGATATTTAACATTATTAAATAAAAACTTAAGTTTAACGCCCTGTATCTTGAGAACTAGGAATTTGCGAGCCTATGTTTATATGATCTTTTTAAATGTTTTCAATAGTAGAATCTGCCCTTAAATTTTTTTAACAACATACTGTAACACCCTGTATTATATTCTTTTTGTTTACATTGAATTAAGGGTTGCTCCTTGACACTTTAACGTAATATTGGTTGCCTACTAACAAAATGAATATATAAAAGCGAGAGACACAATCATTAATATTATTATTTTCCTTTATACCTCTGCGCTAAACAAAGATAGGTCGATAATCGAATCACGTTACTGAAGCGATTTATGTTTCGTACTGATGTGTCAAATGCTACCGTTTGTCATTGTTTTCCTTGTCAAAGTATCGGAAAATCAAAGGGTGGAATATTTGGGCGTTTTTTAATAGATTTTAGTTAAATGCACAAGTTTTTCGTAGTTTATTGCACCAGAATTTGTTCCTTAAGTTATAAAAAATCTTAGGATAAGGTACGTAGCTCTACGCTAATAACTAATTATTTTTTGCCGAAAAAAATTGTGGTTAATGTAGGGGTGTGAACCCCTTTTTCCGGTGTTTACAGAAGGTGCCAATATTTTACTTAGTTTATTTTGGAGTGGCTTTTTATGTTTACAAATCAATTGATTTACCCAGGAAATTTTAGATTCAGTATTTTTGCAAGTTAGCAGAGTTACCATATAAAGATGTTACTCAATGTATGATTTTGTGTAAAATCAGGCCCATCAAGCTATTTTAGTTTTTAAACTCTGTGAAACACTGGTTTATCAGAATTTTTTCTGTATTTAACGAGAATTTTTACATAAAAGAATATTATAATATATAAACCACTCCTTTTTACATAACTAAGCAAAGTATAGACACCAAATAATTTCTTAGTGTTATAATCTAGATTATATCCAACAGTATTTAATTTTTAGCTGTGTTTAATAAAAGCTAACAATGGCTTGGCGTTTTAAAGCTTCTAAATACAAAAATGCAGCCCCAGTTGTCCCAAAACCAGAGACATATGTAAGGGACATCTGCGTAGGGTCTTATCAGACCTATGGCAACAATATTGCTGCTTCGGCCAAGTTCATGGCCTTTAATTGGGACCACGCTGGTTCTAGCTTAGCTGTTTTGCCCATTGGTATGTTTTATTTTACTTATTTTCAGTGTAGAACATATATTCATATGTCTATTCAAAATTCTATTGATTCAATGTTAAAGAAACTTATTAATATATGCTGATTTTTCATTTATTTAGATGACTGTGGTAGAAAGAGTAAACTTATGCCCTTACTTTATGCACATTCGGATACTGTCACTGATATGGACTTTTCTCCATTTCATGATGGGCTGTTGGCTACAGGTTCACAAGATTGTTCTGTAAAAATATGGCATATTCCGCCAGAAGGCTTAGTTGTAAGTATTCAGTATTATTTTTTTGTTTTAAGTTTTATTTGGTAATAGTTTGATATCGCAGTTTTCGCTATTATAAGAGATTTTCGAAAAAAAAAATTTTCAAGGCGTTTCTATAGGTCGATTATGACACAAATCTGTGTGCGCGTTTTCCAAAATCCATTTCTATAATTTATTATTAATAAAAACATATTTACGGGATGGTGGAGTGAACAGGGGTGCTGGGTGGAGACAAAACAGTATAAAATCCAACGTGAGACACAAGAAAACATTAATACACTGCATTCGGGGCACATGAAAAATGTAAATTAATTTTTGAAAAGTATAAAATTTTTTGAAAAACTATCCCACACATATGAGATATCTCGTCCGCCATAAATTAGAAAAGGAAAATTGGCGCATTCATTTTGGTCAGCTGATAACATGAAGTTTGTCATTATGAAAATGAGTCTTGATAGAAGCAGCGTTGCCAAACTTCTTATGAAGAATTAACACCAATATTTTGGGGATTATCCACCATTTCCATGAGAAACAATGGTATTTTTTGTAGAAAGGCCTCCTTCTTTATGTTTAGGTATTTTCCTTTTTTCTCTACAAATTATAACTTAATTTTTCATATGAATTTTGTCCTGTATTTCCTTTTTTAAGCTATGACACTTTCTCCCTTCATTTGGCAACATCGCAGGAGATTTACAGTTCTCATTGCAAACTCTTCTTTTTTATGCAGTGACAGCCATGGCGGGATTGTTGTACTATTATTTATTTTTAATTTTTTTAAACAATTTTTTGGACACCTTTTGTAAACAGAAAATGCAGGCGCGCTTGTGGCTGCTCTGGTTGTATCGGCAAGCGTCGATCTCCGGAGTTAAGCAGTGAAGTGTGTGCCCATAACTTGGATGGGTGACCGGCGTTGTGGGTTTTGGGCAACGGCACGCGGTGTCGGTGTTCTGCTCGGGGTGAACGAACGGGACCGAGCAGCAACCATCCAAGTTATGGAATGAATGGTGTGTGAATGGGAAGGAGTAGGGGTCAAGGTACAATAAGCCTTCAGGCTGCAGTGCACCACCTAGGGGGACGGTCGTCGGACCTGGTGGGATGACCCTGAAAGGGCGAAAAAAAAACAGAAAATGCGGTGTGTACTGTGAAATACTGTTTTTGGGCGTTTAATGTAGGATTTCTACTGTTTCGTCCCCACCCAGCACCCCTCTGTTCACTCCACCGTTCCGTAAATATGTTTTTATTAATAATAAATTATAGAAATGGATTTTTAAAAACGCGCACACAGATTTGTGTCATAATCGACCTATAGAAACGCCCTGAAAAAGAATTTTTCGAAAATCTCTTATAATAGCGAAAACCGCTATATCGAACTATTACCTTTCTTTTAATTCCTTAATTTTCAGACTACCGACCCTTGTCCACTCCATTGGGCATTAATTATATTTTTCTCCGAACTTTTTGTTTAATTATTATAAAAAATAGCCCATAGCACTTCTGAATAGTATAGCTTTTGGATTGTGAAATAATTTTCATGATCGGTTTGATGTTTCCAAAGATTAGCCCCTACAAACAAGCAAAGTTGCAAACTTCATCTCTTAATAATATTAGTATAGATAACTCAGTTTTTTTTTAATTTTTATTTTATTTTATTAATTTTAATTATTAATTTTTGTTAAAGTTATCATTTTCTAGTTACACTAGGTGGCTACTTTTGTATGAATAGCAAGGGAAATAAATAGAATAATGGCATTTTTACTACCCTTCTTTTCATAGTATAAAATAATCTACATATATTGTAATTTTTTTTTTTTATGATTGGACAAACCACGAAGACTAAAAGCCTAAATACTAACATACCGTGGGTGTTTTAAGTGACGTAAGAGGGAGTTTGTTGACAGGGGACTTAAATACTTAAAGATTTGGGGGAGGAAAGACCTCCGTGGGCAGCAGGTTCCACATTCTAGAAACTCTAGGGATAATATTGTAAAAAGTAATTCTAACTGGGATATTAGTGTGTTTATTTTAATATTGATTTTTTTTTATGTTTAAGATATAAATTTATTTTTATGTTGGAATAAACTTCTTATTTTACCATAAAATAATTGTAAATTTTAAGTGTGACATGTGTTTGCACACCTTATTTTAAGGATTTGTTTGTGTATTTCTTTTGTATAGACAAGAACAAATAAAAGTATATTTAACTTATAGTTGTTTTGGGCTATACTAGGATGTTTGCGAGACTATAGAGAGGGGAAGTTTCAAATTTGTTTATATCTGCCTGTAATTTATTGCAATCCTTATATTTTTTCCATCGCATAATATATTTTTAAGTCATCATCAAAACCAAGCATAATGCATATTTTATTACTTTAGTGATACTTTTCATGTCAAAAATAAATAGCAGAGGTCCAAGATTGGATCTTTATACTATGCCCAAAGTGGGCTTCAGATATATGATATTGATATAATAATATCACGACTTTTTATTAACATTATTAGCTTTGCACCTATTTAAAATAAACAAAAGTTAACATAAAGTAATTGTTTTTATTAGGAATCATTGAGCAATGCAGAATGTACCTTTTCGCACAAGCAACGCAGGGTTGAAACAGTCGGTTTTCACCCTACAGCCGATTTTCTATTGCATTCTACGTCTTATACCACCCTTACGTTATGGGACCTGATTTCCGAGAAAGAGTTGTTCTCCAATAGTGACCATGATGAAGTAATACAATCTGTAAGTTGGAAGCGAGATGGAACACTTTTGGCTACTTCTTGCAAAGATAAACAGGTATGTTTATTAACATAGAATGGAAGGTTTTGCGGTCTTGACAACTAAGGTATCTTAGTTCTTGGGTTTGAACCGTATCAAATAGAAATCGTTTACCGACGTTTCCTTAGGTCTGCGAGTCGGTAAACGATTTCAGTTTGACGCGGTTCAAAGGCAAGAATCACTCTACTTCAGGTATGCTTGATATTGATTTATTTAACCACATAAAAGCATAATTTTTTACAAAAAGCCAAATTTATTTTATTTATTTATTTATTACAAAATTTACGGGTAACCCCATTTTACAAAAGTTAACAATATAAATATAATAACAAACAGATGATGGAAACAATAATAAAATATAAGTATACTTTAAAAAAAACTAAATAAAGCTAAAGGATCACATTTCAGAACAATTACAGTAGAACAATAAATTGAAAAAAAATACATATATATATAATTATTCAGTATCACATTATTTATCACAAAAGTCTTCGTTTAAAGCCAGAGAGACTGCAATCAAAAATATCAATATTTTTATCCAAAGAGTTTTAAGTATTTTAAAGCTCTATCTATAGGGGAGTGTGCGGCATAGTTTGTTAAATGGAAGGGAATGTAGAATAAGTCCACATATCGTAAACATCTATTAGGAACATTCAATCGAATCAAAGCCAGCAACTGAGAGCAATTAGTAATACCATTTATCAATTTAAAAATAAAACATGCATCAAACATGAGTCGCCTCTTCTCAAGTGTTGCCAACCTTAACACATTCAATATGTCCACTCTATGATAGTTCTCCATACACAGACCATACTTAAAAGCAGCAAATCTTAAAAATTTGTGTTGAACACGTTCAATCATATATTTATGGTTGTGATAAAAGGAGACCATATCATGGTGGCATATTCCACATTTGATCTAACAAGTGAACAATATAGATTTCTTATTGTCTCAATTGAAAATTGAGAACAATTTCTCAATACAAATCCCAACATTCTCATTCCCTTAAGACTCACCCTGGAAACATGCTCAACAAAAGTTAGCCTTTTATCAAACCAGACACCAAGATCCTTTGAAGTCTTAGTATAGGACAAATCCACATTATCTATTGAGTACTTTGTTGGAATTCTTTCACGACTTCGAAAAAAACTGATATAATAACATTTATTTATATTTAAAAACAGATGATTCGACTGTGTCCACTGCCAAGGCGCATTCAGATCCTCCTGAAGTTTCACTGCGTCCCCCCGTCTCAACCACTTTGTAAATTTTTAAGTCATCAGCAAACATTAGACCCTTTGAATGACGTAATACGTCAGGCAGATCATTCAACAAATAACACAAACAGAAGGGAATCGTAATGAGACCCCTGGGGAACACCAGATGTAACCTCAAATACTCTTGAGACATTATTATTAATCTTCACAGCCTGCGTTCTACCTGTAAGAAAACTACCTAACCATTTGATAAGTCCCTGAGAAAAGCCCAAACCTACGAGCTTTGCCAAAAAGAATCTTAAAGTTCACCCTAATAAATTAACTGTAAATATATTAATAAACATGTATTTTTACAAATACAATTTTATATTTTTTTGGCTAATGCAACTAAATCATATTTTATTATTAAGTATAATTGTTCAGTGAACACTGCATAATAAAAAGAAAGCCAAATATAGCAATAATAACTGTTAAGGAAATTACATTTTGGAAGTGATTAAATGTTAATTAAAAACTATTAAAATAAATGTTTTTATGGGATTCAGTCATTGGAATTTATGTTTCAGTGAGTCATAACTTATGTTACTTATTAAAATTAAGAGGATTTGCTGTTGCTTTATCCAATGATCTGCTCAGCCTTTACACAACTCACCCCGGTATGTAATATAAGGTTAATAAGAAAAAGTACTAATAGTTGAATAAGACATTTGTATATTATATTAGAACTTAATTTATACCCTATACTTACAGGTTAGAATAATAGACCCTAGATCCGAATCGCCCTGTGTAAAGCAAGCCAACAGTCACCAAAGTATTAAAGATTCCAGAGTGGTGTGGCTTGGTGACCAGGATAAAATTTTGACCACAGGTTTTGATGCACAAAGGTTGAGGCAAATTATTATTAGGTAGGTTAACCTTATAGCGCCAGAATTGATTTATTGACACCAGTAAAGTCAGAGTCAGCACTATACCGGTATGGAAACCAAATCCTCGACCATAGGTGATAGACGCATTGAATCCCTTCCACCAATTTGCTATGTACTCTCCTAAAATTCACTGCTGCAACAAGCGCGCCGATTCGAACAGAATGAGATCAGTGGTGCCGGCCTACCGCTTCCACCTTTCGTCGGGCGGCGACATGAACAAAACACATCTCCTATGCTTTTAATTCCCTCAAGTCGGCGAGTTGGTTTCCACACTTGTATATAAAGCTTACTAATTGTTTTTTTCGTCATTGTGTTTTTAGAGATTTAAGAAACTTTAAAGAGACTGAAAAACATTGGAACTAGACTGCTCAACTGGAATTTTAATACCTCTCTATGATGCTGATACTGGAATGTTGTTTTTGGCTGGAAAAAGGTATGTTTTAACTTCATTTTCTCTTGTGATTTTACATTTTTCTGTTTTTACACACCATCAAAAATAAATCGAAATATATTTTTTAGGTGACACCACAATAGGATACATGGAAGTATCTGACAAGGAACCTTACCTTATCGAAGGCATAAGACACTCAGGAGAACAAACCAAGGGTGCCTGCCTGGTACCCAAAAGGGCTCTTAACGTCATGCAAGGCGAAGTTAATCGAATTTTGCAGGTTACCAGCAGTTCTGTTGTGCCTATAACTTACCAAGTGCCAAGAAAAACGTACAGGTAAGTGGTTCATATGAAGATAACAAATCTCTGTGGGGTTTTCGAATAGAAGGGTGGTGGAGAAACATAATTTTACTTTTTAGGGATTTTCACGCCGATCTCTTCCCAGATACTCCTGGATACAAAACAGACTTAACTGCCGATCAGTGGATAGAAGGAATCAATACACCTGTTCCGAAATTGTGTTTGGATCCAGCAAAACGGGAAAAAGGAGAAGAACCTATTATAGTAGAATTTAAAAATATCAAAGATACTTAAAAGGTGTCTAAGTTACCTTAAAGTATTTTATATCCCCAAAACTATGTCTGATACTTTTAGGGTGTCTAATTTACTTGAAGCTGTTTAAGACACTTGCTGAAAGTAGCTGAAACTTTAAATTATCTATGGCATTTGAAAATGTGTTAAAAGTTGCTTTAAATTATTTAAAAAACCCTTTAAAGTATTTTAGATCCCCAAAATTTTGTCAGATACTTTTAAGGTGTCTAATTTACTTAGAGCTGTTTAAGATACTTGCTGAAAGTAGCTGAGATACTTTCAATTATCTATGGCATTTTAAAGCGTCTAAGTAATTTTAAAGTATTTTAAACTATTCAAAGTAGTTTAGATCCCTTAAATTATGTCAGATACTTTTAAAGTGTCTTAAGATACTAGAACCTGTTGAAGATACTTGAAAGTAGCTGAGATACTTGAATTATCTGTGGCATTTCAAAAGTGTTAAGTTGATTTAAAGTGTTTAAAACCATTCAAAGTATTTTAGATCCCTAAAATTATGTCAGATACTTTTAAAGTGTCTAAGGCTTGAAACAGTTGAAGATTCTTGGAAGTAGCTAATATACTTGAAATTATCTGTGGCATTTTAAGGCGTCTAAGATATTTTAAAGTATTTCAAACATTTTAAGTAGTTTTGAATCCCTAAATTAGGTCAGATATATTAGAGTCTGTAAGATACTTAAAGCAGCTATAAGGCATTTCAAAGTGTCAAAGGTACTTTAAAGCAATTAAAACACTTCAAAGTATTTTAAATCCCCAAAATTATGTCATATACTTTTTACTATGTGTGGCATCTTAAGGTGTCTAAGTTATTTTTAAAGTATTTCAAACATTTTAAAGTAGTTTAGAATCCCAAAATTAGGTCAGATACTTTTAGAGTCTGTAAGATACTTAAAAGTAGCTATAAGGCATTTCAGAGTGTCTAAGTTACTTTAAAGTATTTAAAACACTTCAAAGTATTTTGATTAAAATTATGTCGTATACTTTTTTGAGTGGCTAGGATATTTGCAACTGTTACTGATACTTGAAAGTAGCTAAGATACTTCAAATTATTTATGGTATTTCAAAGTGTTTAAAGTACTTAAAAGTATATTTTTAGGGTACATCGAGGTTCACTTGCCCAACTAAAAGAAGAATTTGAAAAATCGAAAGCTAGTCGTGCGACAGCTCAACCTAAGCCCAAAGTTTTCGAGGCACCTGTCAAGTCCGAATCTCATCCTGTTAGAAGTATAATAAAAGAAATTGAAAAAGATAAAAGTATGATAGAGGACAGGAGTCCTGGTCAGACAGTGGATGAGAATGACAGACAATTGAATGAAATTAACAAAGGTATAAGTGAGGAAGTTGCCGTTGATAAGGAAAAGGTAAATTTTAAAAAGCCTTATTTTTATACAGGGTGATCAAACTTAAGTCGGCACTATTGCTAACTTCTTTTTCATTGGAGATACGAAGTCTTTTGAATTAGTAAAGTTTTAGTATTTTTTCCGCTGATTAATGTGCTGCCGACTTAAGTTTGATCACCCTGTATTATTAAAAAATTGAGATGATAATAAAAATCCATCTCAGATAAATCACCTTGTATTTTTCATAATTTATGTACCTCCTCAAGGTTTCCCCACAAAACATAATTCCCCCCAAACCGCTGCCAAGAAGCTCTCGCACCGGATCTATCTGTGAACCGATGGAAGACCCGACCAGCGCCCCTAAGCCGGTGGCAAGACCAAGAACTAACAGTTGTGTTCCCGTGGTTACGTCGGTAAATCCTAACGGACCCATTGGTGGCTATAAGGTTAAAAAAATTGAGTGTTGTGGAGCAGTTTTTGGCACAGTTTGACTTTCTTTTTATTTGTTGATGTTTTTGTAGCACAGCTTTTGCAGGTCTTCGGTTTTTTGATATTTTAGTTTTATTACTAGAGCTGTTTAAATATGATAGAGAATTTTATTTTTACGACGCTTTACGGTCTGCAGCTGAGGTAACCATGGGTTTTCAAGAAAAGCAAATGCTGGAACTTATATACAGTCGGGATAAGACCACAGTATAAAATTACTTAGATCTATACAGAATTGTCTCAGAAAAGTGACGTATCAAAGTTATATTTTTAAATGAGAACACCCTATATTTTATGACAGGTTTTAGATTCTACTTTAAAAAATAACTCAAGTTGTGTTTATAAGTACTAAGTGTCTAATTTATTCGTTTTGTGATATTTAATTTTTTAAAAATGCAGAGGTAAAATTAAATTGATTTTACTTTAACATTTTTAACACTTTAAACTTTTAAAATGTGTAACAAGATTAGAAAAGTCTGCATATCATACGTGGTCAAATCAAGATCAAATATTGTGCAAGGGTGATCAAAAATAATTTCAATTGTTTCAGAAAATCAAATAACCATATCTCTCTTTATTTAAATGGAACACCCTGTATTATTTTTACGTTGCATGATGACAAATAAGATACTCTTTTCAAAATGGCGGATAGAAAGTCGTCATACCTACCTATGTGCTTAGCTCTACAATTTAGCCAAAAGTTACTGACTATAGCCACAATTTTTAGTCCATATGTCTTATTTAGAGAATTAAGCTGTATGTGTAGCCAGTGTATATTTTTAAGAATAAACGACCAGTGTGGTAGTCACTAGTGTTTTGAGAAGAATGATATTCACGAAAGTGCTTCCATGCCTACCCTACAACGACAGATGGTTTGGTGCTCGGCGGAGATTGTAGTAGTTACTACAACGGTCTAGAGTTGATCACAGAAAAATGAGTTCTGGCGCTGAACGTTTCCATGTAGTTGTCCCAGTACTCCAGGAAGAGACGATCGGAAAGTTGCCGAAATATTTGACGCAAGAGATAACGAGTTATAGGTCCAGAATGTCAAGTCATAACTGACCAGAGGCGTTATTAGGATTGTTTAAAAACACAAGTTTTTATCATTACCACATTCAGCTGAAATAAGTGTTATTCAGAAGTAGCATTATAAGCAACTAATGAATTTTTTTCTGTGAATTTTAAAAATAGTGGCAGATAATACAAAATCTTTTAATTTTGTGCTTTTTTTCTAACTAATTTACATTTTGCAATAACGGCTTAGTAAATGGGCATAGCATATATCACAGCCTACTTACATTTAAATAGACATTTGGAATAAAATATGTTATAAACGGAATTTACTTAAAAAGTATAAAAAAAGATAGGTATAGGCAACCTATACACCATTTGAAAAGAGCATTTGGTTTGTCATCATGTGGTGTAAAAAATACAGGGTGTTCCATTTAAAATAAGAGAAATATTGCTATTTGACTTTCTAAAAATTGAAATTATTTTTTGATCACCCTGTATAATCTATGATCTCGATATGACCTACGTATGATAAGGACAGACTTTTCCTAATCTTGTAACAAATTTTAAAGTTTAAGGAGTTTATATTGTTAAAATAAAATTAATTTAATTGCACCCTGCATTTTGAAAAAATCAAATACACAAAAACGAATAAAATTAGACACTTGGTACTATTAACAAACTTAAATTATTTTTTTATGTAGAATCTAAAACCATAAAAATATAGGGTGTTCCCTTTAAAAAATATAACTTTGATACGTCACACTTTTTGAGAAATCCTATAGAGTAATTATACTGTGGCCTTATCCGACCTTGTATGTTTCAGTATTTATTTTTAAAAACCCCATGGTGATCCAGCTACAGACTGTGTCGAATATGGTGGGCCACCCTGTATTTAAAATGATTTTTTTGAGCATGCGTTTAATCTTTTAATTTGTAGAAATATTTAAGGATGTTTATTATTTTGCACTTATCTACAATATTTTTTTTTATGCAGCACATTTTTTTTTTAAAGTAGATACAATGGGATTAATGCTGGGGAGTGACTATTTTGAGCTGATATTCCCTGAACGAATGCTTAAGACGATTATAACGAAATTATAAATATCAGGGAATACATTAATTTTGATCACTTTTTATACAGGGTGTTTCAAAACTTATTTGACAAATTTTAGCGGCTAATTCTACAATAAAAATACGACAAAAACTTCATATGAACATATGTCGTAAACGTCTTAGTTTTTGAGCTACAGGGTGTTGAAATTTTTAAAAAATATTGTTTTTCTTTCTTAAAATAATAATGGTACGCCACTGCAATTTTCTGAAATAAAAATAATTGTTTAAAATTCTCATTAGGTTCGGAACAAATTTGATCTCTTGACTTTTTTTTTTATTTGATGCATGGTTTTCGCGTAAATAAATAAAATTCATTTCTCGGCATGGTCATTTTGTATTGATAATATCAACCTCTGCAGTAAAAACCTGTGTTATTATTTATTCTTTAAGTAGATAGGGATTTGATCATGCCGAGAATTGGTTTTCATTTATTTACGCGAAAACGGTGCATCAAATAAAAAAAGTCAAATGATCAAATTTGTTCCGAACCTAATGGGAATTTTAAAAATTATTTTTATTTTAAAAAATGCAGTGGCGTACCATTTTTTTTATTAAAAAATATTTACCTAATCTCCTATGAACGACACTGGTTAAAATTAATATTTGTCTTGTATGTCAAAAAATTTCTCTTGGTGAATAGAAAGCGTCCACCAAATTGTTTAAAAATATCTAAATTGGTATAAAAGTAAATATAAAAACAATATTTAAAAAAAAATTAACACTCTTTAGTTCAAAAACTAAGACGTTTAAGACATATGTTGATATGAAGAATTTTTTATAATTTTTTATTGTAGAATTAGACCTTAAAGTTTGTCGGATAAGCTGTGAAACACCCTGTACACAGTAGTTCATTTGCACCAATGATAGGAACATTAGTTGCTTTTTTTTAAATTGTTAAATTGTCAAAAGACTTTCCTAATAATGATTTTTTATTATGTATATCTAGTGCTGAAATCCAAAAAGTCTGTGATTTGATAAATTAAAAATACATATATATAAATATAAATTTGCGGCCTTCCAAACTGCACTATTTTTAGGTTGACCCTTTGAAGTTGAAAGCCCTACTTTAGCCAATAACCATTATCTATGTAAATCTTTCTAACTTATATATTATATTATCTTTAGCCGAGACTTGGACCAAAACCGTTTACACCTCCAAAATTAAACGACACCGAGAATACGTTCAGTAAAGTGTTCTCTGTACCTCAAGTGCCTGGAGTCACTTCGTCGAACGGACATGCGGGCGCTACTGAAGTGACTGCGTGTCGACTCCGGAACAAGAGAAAGACAAGTCGCCGACGAGTGACATTGAACCGACCCCGGTAAAAACCGGACGATAATGGGAAATCTGGATCTAGTGGGGAAGAAGAGACGTCTTGTGATTCAGGTATATACAAAAAAAAAACTTTTAAACAGTTTTCTCATTTTACACAACTATTTGGACTTCTATCCGGCAGCAGACCTCTATCAGGTGATTTTTGAACCCTTTTGGGGCACTATGACATATGTTTGTCATATTTTACTTGCTGTAGTTGAATTTAGCATCATTTTTTTAAATATGTTTTTGATTTAATGGCTGAATGCAATAAAATTTAAAAAAGTCAGTATACAACTTGTGCTGAATGTTTTAATGGTAGTCATCATGGATTTTGTTAAAAATTGTGTCTTTCATCCGAAAAAATATAATAGTTGTAAAAAAGTCAGTGTACATTTGTTTGTCAATAATATTAGCTAAAATGCGTCCCACGCCGTCACTGGTCTCACTTAATTAAAATTAATTTAGGGCTAAATTAACATCCTATTGTGACGTATATTTTTGGAATTACATATAAGGGCTATTTGACGTCACTTGGGGCAAAATGTACCATATGGAACTATCTTCTTGGGACCATGGACAAAAACCATCTTTTTAACTAAACTACGGGAACTAACTTAACTTCGTAATTTTGTACGGGCATACCCCACCAGGGGTAGCCCGTATGGGGCTTAACTAAAACTTTAACTTTATACTTGACTTCACTTTACTTTTTTATACTAGGTGTTCACACTATTTTAACAAATACCACAGCCAATTTTTATTAAAATCGGATTAGCATATTTAAGACATTAAAGCCCGATTTTCTTTTAAAAGTTTAACACCCTGTATCTTAGAAACAAAGCATTTTCGGACCCATGTTTATATGAACTTTTTTTTATAAAATTGGTTTAGGAATACGCCTTAATTTTCTTACCGCAATTTATGAAACACTCTGTATATCAAAAAGTTGGAATCCTTTGTAGCTCTGGTATAAAGTTTCTAGTGCATTTCTATTGCATATTTAATGTGTAGGAGAGGTATTTTAACCGATAAAAATATGTGCTCATTGCCATCTTTTAGGTTACATTCCAAAAACTCCAAGTACAGCGGAAAGAAGGAAATTATTCGAAACTCGTACAAGTTCTAAAGAGAATGAGCCAGAAGACAACTTTGATACCACTGACCAATGTGGCACATTTGAAAGAAATACACCGGCAACCAACAGTATTGCTGAAAGAAGGAAAATGTATGAAAGGTAGAAACCAATTTTTATTTTATAATGGCGCTTGAATGTGGTTTAAGGACGATCGGACATGATTCTCGGATATAATTATCTGAAGGTCGACGGATCATAGATTTTTATGACCGCAACGCATACATCTAAACAGATATCGGATCGGACATCATGTCATCAGTCAACCTTCAGATAATCTGTCGCATCATTCAATTAAAAGAAGGATTTTTGCAGCCGGCCTAAAACGAGTGAAAATGAAAGTATTATTCGACGTTTCGCATCTAATTTCACATGGAATTTGTTATTTGTGAGGTTTATCTAATTTTTCATATTTTAGATCTCAATCAGTACAAGATCAACCTGCCGCCATTATAGAAAAAAGTGTGTCTTCCCTGTAATGTTGAGGAGAAAAGATTCGTTTAAAAATCATAAGAATGCCGATGATGTCCTGAAAGAAGACAATAATAGGTATGAATGGTATAAGTAGTATGTTTTTGTCTTATACCGAGTGGTGCGTCGCTGCGCAGAACTAACTAAACTATCCAAACAGACAGCAGTGACTGCTGTCAGCAGTCACCAGCAAACAATTTGTTATAAGGACTCTTTCCGCGGTCTTCGAGTAGTGCGGTTCACGTTTACGTAGAAGTCTACATAGACTTCCCGGGTAGGCGGCTGAAGGCGTCGTATGAGCGTTGCTGTACCCTTGGGGATCGAGAAAAGATTCACGCTAAATTGGGGCTTCTTTTTCTGGGGCTAAGCGCTGTGAGTGAAGATTCCTAAAGCCTGAGGTTTTTACGTTTTGGTGTTGAACACATGGTGTCTTCGTATGGTCGAGGAGGTGCGCATGCCTTGCGGAAAAGCGTCAGTGGTGAAAGTGACGGTTATGCGCGATACCAGTAGCAGCCCTTGGCTTGACAACCACAATTTATGCATGTTCAGAAGTTCATCGCTGTTGTTGATTGTTAGAAGTGTTTCTTATTCATATGCTAGGAAAGTCTGGGAGCTTCGAGCTCGATTATCCAGATTTTCCACGGACAAAGCCGGGAAAGCTTATAAGCAATAGCTTTTATGACCGGAACGGGAGAACTGGCAAGTTGACTTAGTATCAGAGCCATAAAACAAAGAGATAGATAGATTTGTTATAAGGCTGTCACTGATTTACTGACACTTTTCCTCATGTCAGTGACAACATTCATTTTACAGGTACCTGTTTGGTTTATCTGAACCGAAAATTTGGTAATTTTGTAATTACATTTAATTGAATAATTCCAGATTTGCTTATTAATTTTTTTTTAAACTTGACACAAGGGTTTGTCATATTATATTGGTCTCTTTAAAAAATTATCTTACATTTTTTCAGTAAAATGTACAGGGGAGCCAATAATTAACCCCTTAAAATTTACATGTGATTTCCTATGTTCTGCTCGGCGACGCACCACCTGGTATAATAGTTGTTCTACAATCCACACTTTTACCAACTGACAAATATTAAAGGGTTTTGCGTAATTTTAGAAAAAGTGTGCCGATGTCCAAACAGCAGTCCTTGGATACTCAAGCATTAAAGAAAAACGACAGTGTTCCTGTACCAAAAGAACTTCGACCGTTTTTGGTAAGCCTTCTGTAATCAAGTGATTTATTTTTTAAATCTGACATATCATAAAGGCTTAAGGCGATCATAAACGATTTTTAAAAACTAATAAATACGTTAATTTTAATCATTTTCTATATACAGTAGTTCATTTGCACCAATGATAGGAACATTAGTCGCATTTATCTTAAACTGTTAAATATTTAAATATTTCACTAATACTGTTTTTAATGTTGATATAACTAGTGCTGATACCCAAATTGGTCTTTAAAGTTTTTTTTTATTTTAAAACATTTTCTGTTTTGCTTGTAAATATTATTTTGAATTGAATTATTAAATTTTTAGGAAGGGTATCGAAATTTAGACATTTAAAAGGAACCACCGCCCACAAAAGTTTTCATATAGAGAACATAAGGAACTTGAGTAGGCAGATACCTGGTGAATGTGATGGTTTCCATGGTAAGTTATAAAGTAAATATGGTTATTTGGTATTCATCTTTAAAAATCTAAGTCTATATTTGCCTTTGGTTGATAAACTTAAAAATGAATTTAGAATTATGCCTAAAAACAGCTCCATTTCTATTTTTAGCCAATCCAGAAAGAGTGGCAGTGCCTTTAAGCGGACCAGGAGGTAAAATAGCAATTTTTGAACTAAGCAAAACGGGTAAGTCAAACTTTAAAAAAAATTCTATAAAATCCCTAATAATACTAACTGACATTTTAACTTTTAGGTAAATTACCAGACGGAGTTATCCCCACCCTGGTTCACGGCAACAACATCGTCGACTTCCAGTGGGACCCGTTTGATAACCACCGCTTGGCAGTGGCGTGCGACGACGGGGTCATCAAAATCTGGAATATTCCCGAAAATGGGTTGACCGGAGCCCACTAACGAGCCGGAAAGAGAATTTAACGCTCACGGGGATAAAATTTACTTTATCAAGTTTCATCCGACTGCCAAGGATGTGTTGGCTTCTGGTAAGTAACGATTTTAATAGCATTTCAACACCCTATATACTAGACTGGGCAAAAAACAAACATTTTTTTTCTAACGGTACTGTAAAAATCGAATTTTCAACAATTGTTGCATTTTTTATACAAAATCTCAGAGTCACTCTTGAACCTTCGCCCAATTTATATTCTTGAAGAAAATTAAATTCTCTACAAAAAGCTCTTTTAGTAAATTTCCGTAGAACGAGCCATTTTCTTGTAATCGCGCCTTAAACATTTAATTTTTTAAATTTTGTCACTTATGAAATGAAATGAGTTTTTATTAGTCACAAAATATATACCTCCTAGGTGTATGACATGTCATTGTACAAATAAAATAAATAAGATAAAATACAATAAATAAGACAGAACATTATAAATAAGATAAAATACAATAAAATGATTCTGGATTTTTTAAACTACCATAAATATTAATATCTTTATAAAACAAATAATTATTCTTAAGGGAAATTTTATGCTCTAAAAAAAGGTCTCTTCTTTTTTTCGATAAATTCATTCCTTTCAAAGTTATTCAATGTTGAAATTGAAATGAGAATTAATTTCAACATTGAATAACTTTGAAAGGAATGAACTTATCAAAAATGTTAAACATTTTTGTATAGCATAAAATTCTTTTTAAAAATAATTAATTGTTTTATAAAGATATTAATATTTATGGTAGTTTAAAAATCCAGAATCTAAGTGACAAAATTTAAAAAATTAATTAATATTTAAGACATGATTACAAGAAAAGGGCTCGTTCTATGGAAATTTACTAAGAGAGCCTTTTTGTGGAGAATTTAATTTTCTTCAAGAATATGAACTGGTCGAAGGTTCAAGATTAACTGATTCCGAGATTTTGTATATAAAATGCAACAATTGTTGAAAATTCGATAATTTTAATGATTCACCTCTTAAGAGGATGCCGTAGCACGTTAAATTGAGCCAAAACGCGATTCGCTGCCGTTTTTAAATATTTGTTTTGGAAAAAGTTGTATATAAAAAGTTTCTTAAAATGATCAAAATATTATCGGAAAGTTGGTTATTTTTACGGTTTTGTAAGTTTGGAAAAATTCGTGTGTTAATTATTAACATTACCAAAAATCAGTTAACTTTCCGATAATCTTCGGATTATTTTAAGAAACTTTTCAATATACAACTTTTTCAAAGCAAATATTTAAAAACGGAAACGAATCGCGTTTTAGCTCAATTTAACGTGCTGCGGCATCCTCTTAATGTTAATATTAAAGGCTGAAAATTTTAGGATATTTTTTTCGTCGTCATGAGCAATATTTTTACAGTATTGTTAGATTTTTTTTTGCCCAGTCCAATAAATAGTTAACTATTTGATGGTTTCGGATTTTTATATTTTTTCAGGATCTTATGATATGACAATAAAACTATGGGATTTATCGACGTTGAGTGAAAAATAACTCTGACGGGTCACACTGATCAAATTTTCAGTTTTTGCTGGTCCCTGTGTGGAAATCAGTGCGCCACTGTCTGTAAAGATGGTAAAATTAGGGTTTATAATCCTAGAAAGAGTGAAGTACCTATTATGGAAGGAAAAGGTAAGCCACTGAAAAAACAACAGTTATTTTTAGAGCATTCCATAATGACTGACGGGACATTTGGCTCTGGAATTTCACTAATTTTAAGCTATAATAATGTGATTGAAACTTATACTATAATAAAAGGTATCTTAAAATATAAATAATAGCTAATTAACAACATCCATTTGTAAAAACCTTGATTATTTTCTACGTTTCTCGAAATTGTCACTTGACTGAGTGTGACTGGTAAGACATCGAAAAATCCTTCTTTCTTACCGCGGCATACCTAAAGTCGAATTTCAGTCGATTAGTATAAAATTTATTCTGTATACATTTATTATTATAAAGAATTAGACTGATTACCTACGTAGAAGCAATATATTTTTTTAATTGTGACTGGTGGGACAGACCATTTGAGGGGCAAGTACAAAATGTGTACATGAAGTTGTTTATTAAGAACACTTTCATATTATTTTAACCTTAAAAGCAATATTATTTATGTATTTAACTATTAAAAATTTAGAATATATAAGAAAAAACTATTGTAATAAATTCAAGGTGGTCATCTGAAAACGAAACAGAGCCTAATTTTTGCGCACTCCAGGTTATATAAGGAAAAACGCTCAGACCAGTTAATTTTTGATTTAAGGGAGAAACATTTTTTTGCCACTTTTACTTCCTGAACTGCAAGCCTCTAGCAGGGGTGAAACTCACCCCCAAAATCTTAAAGGAAAGAGAGAGAGGGGTCGAGTAAAACCCTATTTTGAAGGTCTCTTGTCCCTGATTATTATTGCCAAGTATGAAGTATCTGCTACTATTTTTGTTGGTATGACAGCTTCTTAAAAATTTTAGTCATTGTTTCCATTTCCCGTGGAATGCCCCTTTTATTGTTTTCTCATTTGGTAAAATTATTTTGATGTGTTTCTTTTTATAGGTCCTGAAGGTAACAGAGGGGCTCGTGTGATCTGGGCCTTAGACGGGCGATATCTGGTCACCATGGGCTTCGACAAAGTTTCAGAAAGGCAAATTAGTGTGTATAAAGCTAACGATCTAAGTAGCCCGTTAAATACCGTAGGGTTGGACGTATCACCGGCCATTTTAATACCGTTTTATGACGAAGATAGTTCTACGCTGTTCTGTACAGGAAAAGTGAGTCTGAAAACTTTACATAGCATTTAGTTTAAGGCAGTATACAGGGTGTTACAGATTGTAGTTAAGAAACATTAAGGGCAGATTCTACATTAGAAAATATAAAGATTATTTCAAGGTCACGACATTCGGCCATATTGCTTTGACGTGTTATGACGTCACATCTCCCATTTTTCGGCCATGTTGTTCAGTGCCGGAGATATACAGTTTATTGTATTATTAGAACAACCGTTTTTAATTATTAATAAGTTGAAAATTCTTTTACTTTAAATAAAAAAACATTTGCAATTACATCTTTCAACAAATATCACTTCCAAAACAATGCAAAATGAAATGCGGAAATTCTAGACGCCACTGGATTGATCATCAGCTTTGATTTTACCCAGTCTTGCCAACTCTTCTCCGTGGGGTGCCCTTCCTTGTGTCCCCAACCTCAAACCACTTAAAAGTTGAGGATGTGTCGCAACCTTATAAATATAAACTAACCTTGGGTCTGGACATGTATTGTTTTTTAGATAGAGGCTGTCAATCTGTTTTTTTGTTAATATCTTTAATATTTTTTATCCGATTTTAATAAAAATGTTCAGTGTTATTTGTAGATTTAAAAGGCTTAATAAGATCAAATTTCATTATATTTAAGTAATCCAGTGGCGTGCGTCTCGAACGGTACATCAACAAATATTTTTGACAAAAGAATGTACGCCACTGACTGAAAGTTTTATATTTTATTTGCATTAGGCAAGTAAAAACACATCTTTTGCGCTTCTGACCATTTTTTCTATTTTGCCAAGTTTTCAAAAATACAATAAAATTTACTGATTTGAAATTTGAAAACTGGAAATTTGACTCATTTATATCTCTGGCCCACACAAAAAATTGGGGAAAATTTTGAAAACATTTGAGAAAATTCCTTAGTTTAAATATTAATGGTACTTAATTTAGTGTTTGTGCTTAATAATATATATTTATTTATAAAATAATATTAAAAATAATTTCTAACAGAACATTTTCTCTATTGTGTAGATCAGGGTATGAAATTAAGTAGATTTTATTTTTTGTACAGATATATTTGTTTAGGTATCGCTTGAGACGCCACTAAACTGAATGAATTTAATCAAGTAAGTGCAAAATTAGCCTCTTAATGCTAAAAATAGCACTGCCAAATTTTATCAAAATTGGATAAGAAATATTTAAATAGTACAGGGTGGCCCACCATATTCGACACAGTCTGTAGCTGGATAACCATGAGGTTTTTAAAAAAGTAAATACTGGAACATATACAGGTCGGATAAGACCTCAGTATAAAATTATTTTAGTCTATACAGGGTGTCTTAAAAAGTGTGACGTATCAAAGTTATATTTTTTTAAATGGAACACCTTATATTTTATGACGGTTTCAGATTTTATTTTAAAAAATAACTCAAGTTTGTTTATAGTACCAAGTGTCTAATTTTATTCGTTTTTGTGATATTTGATTTTTTTGAAAAATGCAGTTCTTCTACAACAACAAGATGATATAATACTGGTAGGATGTGAAAAAATGGTTTACTTTAGTCTAGAGTTAATCTTGAAAAATATTCCAGGAGAAACCATCTGATAACTTTAATAGTTGTTTTAAAAAATTTGACACAATGATTATGGATAATGGAAGAAACGAGTTATAGGTCACAGATTGTCGTCATAACTGACCAGAGGCGTTATTGGGATTGTTTAAAAACACAAGTTTTATCATTACCACATTCAGCTGAAATAAGTGTTATTGGAAGTAGTAGCAACTAATATTTTTTTCTGTGAATTTTTAAAAATAGTGGCAGATAATACAAAATCTTTTAATTTTGTGCTTTTTTCCAACAAATTTACATTTTGCAATAACGGCTTAGTAAATAGGCATAGCTATATCACAGCCTACTTACATTTAAATAGACATTTGGAATAAAAATATGTTAAAACGGAATTTACTTAAAAAGTATAAAAGATAGGTATAGGCAACCTATACACCATTTGAAAAAGCATTTGGTTTGTCATCATGTGGTGTAAAAAAATACAGGGTGTTCCATTTAAAATAAGAGAGATATTGCTATTTGACTTTCTAAAAATTGAAATTATTTTTTAATTACCCTGTATAATCTATGATCTCAATATGACCTACGTATGATAAGGCAGACTTTACCTAATCTTGTGACAAATTTTAAAGTTTAAGGAGTTTATATTGTTAAAATAAAATTAATTTAATTGCACCCCTGCATTTTGAAAAAAATCAAATATCACAAAAACGAATAAAATTAGACACTTGGTACTATTAACAAACTTAAATTATTTTTTTATGTAGAGTCTAAAACCGTCATAAAATATAGGGTGTTCCATTTAAAAAATATAACTTTGATAGGTCACACTTTTTGAGACACCCTGTATAGAGTAGAATAATTTTATACTGTGGCCTTACCCGACCTGTATATGTTTCAGTATTTACTTTTTTAAAAACCCCATGGTTATCCAGCTACAGACCGTGTCGAATATGGTGGGCCACCCTGCATAAAAAAACAGATTTTTTTTAAATTTAACTCCCTGTATCTGAGAAGCAGTGCGTTCCAGGACCTATGTTTTATGTACGTACCTTATTTCATATTTTCAATAGTAGAATCTGTCATTTTATTTTCCTAACAAAATTCTGTAAGACCCTGTATTTACAATATGGTTCAATTATTGATTTATATAAGAGATATTCTAAATAAAAATATTCTAAACAAGAGCTTTATAATAATTATTATTTAAAACTTTACTTTCCAGGGCGATTTGACCATTTACGCCTTTGAAATTACCGAAGAACACCCCTATATTTGCCCCCTGAGCCACCACAGATGCAATTCGTTACACCAGGGCTTGTCATTTTTACCTAAAAACGTCTGTGACGTTCAAAACGTCGAATTTGCAAAGGCTTATAGGTTGACTAACAATTCCATAGAACCATTGAGTTTCACGGTACCAAGGATTAAGACGGAGTTGTTCCAAGACGATTTGTTTCCACCGACGCGGGTAAGTTTTATGATTCTTAAGCAAAAATAAGTTGTTTTGATTTAATTTGGTTGTAATGGGTGTACCAATAAGAGCGTCAGAATTTTAAAATGTTACTGTAGCAACATTGCTTATACAGGGTGATTTAAAAAGTTAAGGGGGTGATTCTACTTGACAAAGTAAGGGTAGAGCTTCATATATATTTTTTTTTAAATGTCATTTGTTTTCGAGTTACAAACCGTCAAGGTTTAATTTTTATTTTGGTTTTTTCGCCATATTGCATTTATTTTTTAACCAATCCAGTTGATATTTGGCACACAAATCGAGCTTTGCAGATTCTAAAATTTTAAGACAAAAGTACTTTTTTAAATACCGCCAGAGGGCACTTTACCTAAAATTTAAAATTTATTTACATCATAACTTTTTATTTTGACAGATATCGCAAAGCTGGGGTGCCATTTTATAGACAATCAGAAACTTAAAAAATAAGGTACTCTTTATTAAAGTCAATAAACCTCTAACCGTTTAGGCACCAATAGACATCAAAGTTTTCATCAGTTTCAATCAGATTACCTACATACATACAGGGTGTCCAGTAACTCAACCGACAAATTTTACAGGGCGATTTTACAACAGAAAATAAGAAAAAACTTCATATAAACATATGTCCTAAACGTCTTACTTTTGAACTATGGTGTGTTAAATATTAAAAAAAAACTTTTTTTTATTTTTAAGACGTTTAGGACATATGTTTATATGAAGTTTTTTCTTATTTTTTGTTGTAGAATCGTTTGGTTAAGTTTGTTGGTTGAGTTACTGGACACCCTTCATATATGTAGGTAATTTGATTGAAATTGATGAAAACTTTGATGTCTATTGGTGCCTAAACGGTGAGGTATATCGACTTAAATAAAGAGTACCTTATTTTTAAGTTTTTGATTGTCTATAAAATGGCGCCCCCAGCTTTGCGAATTGTCAAAATAAAAAGTTATGATGTAAATAAATTTTAAGTTTTAGGTAAAGTGCCCTCTGGCGGTATTTAAAAAAGTACTTTTGTATTAAAATTTTAGAATCTGCAAAGCTTGATTTGTGTGCCAAATATCAACTGGATTGGTTAAAAAATAAATGCAATCAGGCGAAAAAACCAAAATAAAAATTTAACTTTGACGGCTTTTAACTCGAAAACGAATGACATTTTGAAAAAAATTATATAAAGCCCTACCCTTATTTTGTCAAGTAGAATCACCCCTTAAGTTTGGTGATCGATTTTTGAATTACCCTTTATGTCATTAAACTTCATAGTTCTGTTCAGTTGTGTCTGACAAGTCATTATGTAGAGATACACGTTTCAACAACCAGAAGAAATTATTAAAATTTCTCATCAGAATGTGGGTTATTTTGAGAAAGAAAAAAGTCGTCCGATCTCTCACCCTTGAACTATTTTCTGTGGGGCTATCTTAAATATTAGCTCTATGAGAATAGGCCACGAACGATTCGTGACCTCAAGCAGAACATCACTAGCACAAATATACCGGGTGATATGATTGAAAAGGTAATCCGAAATTGGACCACAAGAATCCATTTAACTAAACCAAGTAGAGGACTTAGAGGAGGACATTTAAACAATATTATTTTTAAAACCCAATGCCATAAAAAAATTTTTCCGATAAAACTGAAAAATTAGATATGTCAGGGGTTTATAAAGGTGATTGCGCAGACTGTACTGCGGAATATATTGGTCAAAGTGGAAGAAGCATAAAAAACAGAATAAAAGAACACAAAACATCAATTTTAAATGGTTTAAAAAACACAGACATTTCAACACATTGTATAGAACAAAACCACTTTATAGATCTTAATAATGTTAAACTACTCCATAGAGAAAACAAAGGTAAAAAATTAAATTTATATGAACAACCAGAAATTAAAAAATCACTTATAGACAATACAACTCTTTCTACCAATGATCAAATAAATTTCGCAGTTATGCCAATTATAAATAAATTTATTACCATATCTGGGCTGCATAATAAAACCCCTAATAATATTTTATAGACCTTTTTGGGAAAAACGTGTTAAATGGTTCTGTTTGTAAATATTTCTCTTTTTAAATTTAGTATACGAAGTACTCTTGATGAAGCCCTAGAAAGGCGAAACAATTGTAGAGTAATGCTCTAACAATTATTGAAACATTAAAAAGCAATTTTTCCTATTTAGTATTAATATTTAAAAAATATTTCACAAGAAACCAACTGCGGATACAATTCAGTGTATTTACATTTTTACTTATTTTGTGTCCTTTAAAATTTTGACGCTCTTATTGGTAAACCCTTTATCCGAAACTGCTTCATTTAGTTAGTAGGAAGCATAAAAAAAAATGGAAAAATATCCACAAACTTCTTCAGATTTATTTTTTTTTCTGTGTTAACCAGATTTTAGTGAATACATAAATTAATTTAAATAAACGTCTTTAAAGATTTATTTGGCAATTTTAGTCGTTAATTCATGAAGTAACCGTTTTATTTTTCCTTTTTCTTTTTGAGAAAAGTAGATGATAACCTTTTTTTGCTCTTAGGTAACATGGACTCCAGCAAGCTCAAGTACTGAATGGTTTAACAATAAGGATAAACCTGTACAGAGGGTTAGTTTGAAGCCTGATGGAATGGAATCTTGTAAGTAGTTTGTACAGAGTCATGCTACAAGGATTGCATAGGGCCTTAGTTGTGGAATTCTTCATATGTAAAAAATAGTTAGCATGTGTGATTTCTTCTGTTTAAAAGAATATTTATAAGCTAAAAATATGGCTTTCTTCAGTCCTCATATATGGCTTTCTTCAGTCCTCATTCGATGACTCGGTAGATCACTTGAAATACTAAAAGAATTTTTAGGGCGAAATTTGTTGTATGATGTACTTTAATAAATTAATTTTTAGTATCAGAATCGCAGCCTCAATCTAACCAAGAAAATAGGCCAATTAATAAGTCGGCATCTAGTCCTTTCATTGGAACGTCAAAACCTTACAATAAACTGACATGGAACGCAGAATTATCTGGGCAAACCAAACATAAACAAGAGGAGGTACGATCGAAAATTAATTTTAAATTTTGCAGTATTTCTCTTAGAGTCGAGATTAGTATTTGGTCACAAAATTTTTCGGCAAATACAATTGGTATAAAATACGCCATATAATAGTTATAGTAATGGATTATAGATATTAAAGACAAAAAGCAATACTATAAAATATGCACACGTATACCTATCCGTATACGCAAAAAAATTCCTACTTAAACCAATTTTGTTCAGGGTGTGTATCCTAACCTAACAGGTGTCAAACAGACGCCTAACAGTTTTTCCAATGATTTTTTTCGTGATTTTACTGTGATTCATGTGCTCTTTATTATGTGTTAAATTTAACTATGGATGCAATTTGGATCCAATGTTTTTAACTTTTCGATAACTCAGTTGCCAAATAATCAATCACTCAATAAATCAAATTTTATGGTTATGAATCTACTTCTTTTCTAATTTTGACGTACCAAATCGGGATGCTTTACCGATCGCGATACGGATACGTGTGCCGGAGACCAAAAAAAAAACCTCAGGCCGGAAAATTTTGAAACCATATACTACCCTGAATTATAGAAGCTAATAACCTTTTTTTTATCCAAACAGATCCAAAAATCAGTGAGTAACAGGCTAGAAGTCAACCTTAAGCTGGAACAAGATGAAATGGAAGGAGTAGACGAAAAAGAATGGAACGAATGAGGCGTTTTATCTTTTCCACCTGAAATTTACCATAGGTCCATCTTTTTTGTTTTTAATGTGATTTAATAGTCTATACGGCTAGCTTTTTACTATTTTGTCTTTCTTTTTTTTAACATTTTAGCTGTAAGAAGAAAAAGAGCAAATTTTTTAATTTTCGAAGAGTTCATCAATCCAATTTGAATTTGGGAAAAATTTGCTGGTTTGCTCGATAGATATAAAAAAATGTAGATAACAATATGCTAAGAAACTCCTTTAAATCCTGTTTATTCTTATATATCTATACTGGATTTTTATGCAGCTTTAATATTTTGATAAGACGATTTTTCCAGAAGTATGTGACAAAATTCTACTACAAACATCTAATTTTGGCGTTCCACTATTTATAACCGAAAAAAAAGCTTTTCCACCGCTTTTAAGCGGGTTTGGTTGACTTTGGTGTTGATGTTTCATTCGTATAATTTGTCATTATCACCAAGTTTTTTCCTTTAAAACGAAATCTTAGCGCGTACTGTAAAGTTTTCGGTAGTTCGCCCAAATTTGATTAAACTGAAAATCTACTATTCATGTAAATACAGGGATATTTTTTAACCTGATATTTTCCTTTTAACACGGTATAGATTGCAAGAAAATAAAAACCAAATTTTGTAATATCTGGAGTGGTAGGAAAGTTATAACAAAAAAGCCATTTTTTTCTTAAAACTTTAACACCCTGTATCTTGGAAACGAAGTATTTTCAGTCATAATTTTACCTGAAAAATGTTCTTATTCTTTTTGCATTCCGTACAGTGTTAAAAGGAAAATATCGACTTAAAAATATTCCTATATACAGACTGTCCACGGATGGGGTTAACAAAAGGACAAAAGGACCAAAAATTTTTCATGGTTTTTCGAAAAAAAGTCATTCTTCATAAAAATTTTTGCTTGTAAAAAATTGGGATTCAGAGAGAATGTTTATTTTGTATACAGGGTTCGCAAAAATTTAAAAAACGTGATTTTTTTACAAGAGTAAACTACCATTATTTTTCATTTTTAAGCAAAATATCATTTAAAAAATTATTTAGAATAGCATTTTGAGTAACTTTTTTAAAGTTACAAAGTATCAAAAAGATTCATGAAACTGATTTTGAAGTTATTAAAAATTAATATTTTTAAATTTTGATAATAAAATGAAATTAAGGTAATAGTTCGATATAGCGGTTTTCACTATTATAAGAGAATTTCGAAAAAATCTTTTTCAGGGCGTTTCTATAGGTCGATTATGACACAAATCTGTGTGCGCGTTTTCCAAAATCCATTTCTATAATTTATTATTAATAAAAACATATTTACGGGACGGTGGAGTGAACAGGGGTACTGGGTGGGGACAAAACATTATAAATCCAACGTCAAGCACAAGAAAACATTAATATACTTCACTCGGGGCACATGAAACATGTAAATTAATTTTGAAAAGTATTAAATTTTTCGAAAAACTATCCCACACATATGAGATATCTCGTCCGCCATTAAGTAAAGAAGGAAAATTTATTTTGGTCAGCTGATAACATGAAGATCGTCATTATGAAAATGACGGTCTTGATAGAAGCAGCATTGTCAAAGTTCTTATGCAGAATTAAGACCAAGCCTATTTCGGGGTTTATCCACCATTTCCATGAGAAACAATAGTATTTTTGTAGAAATGCCTCTTTCTTTATGTTTAGGTATATTCCTTTTTTCTCTACAAATTATAATAGGAAGAAGGAATAACTTAATTTTTCATATGAATTTTGTCCTGTATCTTCCTTTTTTTAAGCTCTTGACACTTTCTCACTTTATTTGGCAACATCGCAAGACATTTACAGTTCTATTGCAAACTCTTCTTTTTTATGCAGTGACAGCCATGGCGGGATTGTTGTACTATTATTTTTTTTTTTTTAAACAATTTTTTGGACATTTTTGTAAACAGAAAGTGCTGTGTGTACTGTGAAATACTGTTTTTGGGCGTTTAATGTAGGATTTCTACAGTTTCGTCCCCACCAAGCACCCCTGTTCACTCCACCGTCCCGTAATGTTTTCATTAATAATAAATTATAGAAATGGATTTTGGAAAACGAGCACACAGATTTGTGTCATAATCGACCTATAGAAACGCCCTGAAAAATAATTTTTCAAAATCTCTTATAATAGCGAAAACCGCTATATCGAACTATTACCGAAATTAAAAACTTTTATAAATTACTTTTCAAACACCTTCTTTCTAAAAACTCCTACAAAACATAATTTTTTTAAACTGTAAACGCCAGGTTTCGTGATATTATGTATTTCAATTAATTTTGTATTTTTGTTTTAATCCTTTTGTTAACTCAATCCGTGGACAGTCTGTAGATTAAAATTAACTAATACTATTCGGATTGCATTCTTTTCTAAACTTCGACGGTTTGTGCAATTAAATAAATTTTTTACCTGTAAAATATGTTCTAATATTCCTTATCAATAAAAAACTACAGTGTATTCAATAGAGATACGGCAATAAGTTAGATAGCTAAGATTATACGCAACTCTCCGTGTTTGACAGTATAAATTATTTGTTAAATACAAATCAGAGTTGGGCAGAATACTGAAAATCGGTATTCGAATACGAATACCGAAAAAGAAAGTATTCGAATACCGAATATTTGAATATGTGGAAGAAAAAAGTATTCGAATACATGAATACCGGGAATCGGTATTCGAATACTACTAAACAAAAGCCATGACCAAAAAACCTCTTTTTTCCTATTTTGCTTCCTTTTCTTATTCAAATCGTGCCAATTTTTGACAATTTTAGTATTCGGAATACTGCTTACACTTTTCGGTATTCGAATACTCGGAACGCCGGTATTCGAGTACTCAAAAAAAATATTCATCGAATACTTTTAAGTATTTGAATACAGAATCCCGAATACTGAGCAAAATAGTATTCTGCCGAATACCAAACACACAAATGTATTCGAATACCGGCAAAATGTATTCTGAATACTGAGTATTCGAATACGACCCAACTCTGGTACAAATCATATTCTTTTTTGACGTTGGTACTTCTGACAATTTTTCTATAATAAACAAGAATTCCTACTTCCGATTTCACCGGAAGTTAGAATTCACATACAAACCTTTTGAATATTATGAAGTTTGTAAACCACTTCTCCGGCATAACATTAAGCTTCCAGTTGCCATATGGTATTTTTATATCTCAATAATTTTTGATAGAAATTGCTTCATCATATCACTAAATAAGCTATTTTTAGCTTAGCTTACATTTAGGTTCTTTCATTTTTGTGCCAAGCACAAATTTAATTAAGAGCTCATATTTTGACATATATTCATCTAGTCATTAGATTTTTGCTTTGTATCATATAACCAAAATACTGATGAAATAATTTTTTCTACTATAAGAGCATTAAATTTAACAAAAAAAATGTATTTTTTTCTTGTGGTTAGCCTTTTGTTTGCAATGCCATTAAATACCTGTGATTTAACCAATTTCTACTTGTATTTTGGTTAGATACATCATTTATTAAGATCTCACATAATAACCAGAAAAAAAAATGGTTCCACTGCCATATTTTTATCCAAAAGTCTGTTACAGACATTCCATGGTATGTGTGCCAAAACTTTTAAAATACATTCTTGTATGTAAGATTTGTCAGGGTATTTTTTCGGTTATTTTTTGTTATTTACTTTAACTAAATTAAACTTAGAAAAAGTTTACGAAATGTTTTCTTTCTCATCTTTTGCACAATTTAAAGAATCTTTATTTAGGCCAGTTGTAGTTATAACCACCTTCTGATCTATACCATCGCCAGACTGGCCATAGGAAATCCCATATTAATGTTGTGGCCTTCAAATATTGGCTCCCCTATTGATTTTACAACAAAACTGTATTGGATTATTTTGAAGACATTGATAAGATAAGCTGACACACACTAAATTTCGTTATTTTCTAATAAGCCAATTAAAAGTTATTTAAGAATAGTATATTACATTACAAGAGTGGAAAATGACTTATTTCACACGAGTGGGAATATTGTTGCACGAGGCGTCAGCCGAGTGCGACAAACCCACGAATGTAAGAAAGTCATTTTCACACGAGTACTGTACACTATTTTTCCTACAACCACAAGTTATTCACCAAAAAAACAATAAAAGTTGTTTGTCTTCAGGGAAAAATAAGAAAACAATTGAAAACTTTGCATCACTAGGGTGATATATACTTTTCCTTACTGCGATATATTATACTGTTTAACAATATTTTTATATCAAAAATCACCTACCTAGTCGCTTTTTATCATTTAAGAATTAAAAGGTCCTCATTAAAAAATATTGCATGGCTTTTTCAATGTAAATCCCATTAACAGCCTGATAACTCCAAATTTATTTTAAATAACAATGACAGCGATGACAGCTTTATATTATACTTTGCAACACTAGTGTGATATAAGGCATTTTCTATGCATGAAAACAGTGTGCTATTTACTATTTTCACATGTGGTCGTAGGAAAAAACTATTTATAAAATTGTTACTTACCTGATACATACAGTGTGTCTATGTAAGTTGGCGGCATATGGGAAACTTTTTATTATTAATTTTACGAAAAAAGTTATTCTTTGTAAAAAGTTCTGCATGGTCCAAAACCTAAAATGCAATCATCAGATATGAAATTAGTATCAGTCATGTACGAGGTTTGTCCAAGAATGTAATTTTTGCTTAAGAGTAAATTACCTGTATTTTTGCTACTATCGCAAATTGTTATAAAGAAAAGATGTTTAGAGTTAAAAATTACTTCCAAATATGCAATTTTGTTCATTTCCAAAAAAAAATTGATTTTTTTCTGCGAAAATCGAGAAAATTTAAGTTTGTACATTAGTGTATTGTACATTCTTCTACTTTTTAATAACAATTAATTTAAAAAGTTTATTTAAAAGTGTCCTATGACAATTATAATCATGAAATATAGTGCACTGATGTACAAACCTAAATTTTTACCATTATCGCAGAAAAAAGAATATATTTTTTTGGAAATGGAACAAAATTGCATATTTGGAAGGAATTTTAATTCTAAACATCCTTTCTTTACAACAATTTGCGATTTTAGCAAAAATACAGGTACTTTACTCTTAAGCAAAAATTACATTTTTGACAAACCTCGTACATGACTAACCCAATTTGATATCTGATGATTGCATTTTAGGTTTTAGACCATGCAGAACTTTATAAAGAATAACTTTTTCGTAAAATTAATAATAAAATAGTTTTTCATATGCCGCCAACTTACGTAGACACACTGTATAATAATGAATCCCCTAGTAATGTTCAGGTATACAACGATTTTGCAAATAGTTTTTTAAATACCATTTAATTGGCTTATTGGAGAATAACGAAATTTAGTGTGTGACCTTATACCTTATCATAACAACGTTTTCAAAATAGTCTTACACAATTTTGTTGCAAAATCAATAGGGAAGAGAACGGTATCAAAATTTACATGTGATTTCCTATGGCCAGTCTGGCGATGCACCATCCAGTATGTTAGTTTACTACATGTTGACTACTATTCCTACATTTTTGCTTCTCTTAGTGAATTTATACTTTCAAAAAACTTAAAAAATTACCGAAAAAACGGCCAAAAGCATGTTTGCTCTAAATCATAAGCTCAAAAATACTCAAATCATATTTCCATTGTATTTTGATACATCATAGTCATGTAAGTGCTATATTACAATAATATGTATACAAATTTTATTATTTTTTTATAATTTATTTTATCATTTTTTTGTATCTGTGTATTGATTTTATATTTATTGATATATTATTAGTGTTTGACTAGTGTAGTTTCATACAATGATAAATAAATACCAATATCTAAAAAGTGTTTTATTAATTTCAATATAATATGTACATAAAGAAATTACGTAGAAAAACAAATTTTATTTAATAATTTAACAAAAACTTACAATATTTTACAATATAATATATTTTTTAAATTTCCTAAACCAAATTTTTACAAGTTTATTTAAACTATCTTTATGCTTAAATTATTTTAAATAAACCTTAAAAATTAGATTTCAAATCGAAAAAATCTCAAAAAAACTTAGATTTATATAATCAGAGATTACATAATTAAAATATAAGTTGATTCACTAGTTATCAGGACTTTAGAGTTTAGTACACCAAAAACGCACTTTTATTTTTAAGGGTGCCTAAATTCAAAAGGTCAAATAAATAGAGTGTATAATTTAAAAACAGTTTTAGCACACTATTCTACCACTTAGGGCACTGCAAACTGCTGACGCGCCAGTTCCTTAACCGTTTTCCAGCTCTAGTGATGCAACTTATATGTAAATTCTGTAAACTTTGGTTTTACAAAAAAAATAATTATAAAAATATTGACTACCATCCACCTACTCTATCTCTAGGAATAAGTCTAAGTTCTGAACCATGTTTCAAAAATACATTTCCTAAAAAAAATATACTTTAAAGAAAAAAATGGATAAAAGTAAACTTAGAGAAATGACATCTTGGTAAAAATTAATTTGACTTGCAATCTTAAATACCAACCTGCTGTCTGTTGAGGGTTTATCCCCACACCATCATCTGTAATAATAGCAGAAGTGGCTGGGGGAACTTTGAATTCTTCAGCAGCGAATTTAAGCACAGCAGTAAAGGGGGTCTGTTCTGGAACACTTAGACTAAAAGAAAATATAAATAATTCAAGTTTCTTGGAGTATTCAATTAAATTGTTCATTTTAAAAACCACAATAAAATATTAATTTTTGGGTTTTATTGTTAAAAGTAGAATACAGATATTCTTATACCGGGTGTTGCTCCGTCGAGGCGGGACATAGGGAATACTATGTAAATTTTGAAGTGGTCCAATATTGGCTCCCTAACTATTTTAGAAAAAAATGCTATTAGGATTTATTGAAGAGCACAGTAAGTTCCACCCAAAATGAAAATTTGAGCATTTTTCAACCAACCAGTAAAGAGTAAACTGCTTAATACTTCTGCAACGTAGTATCTCATTATGCACCCTGTACTCTAGAAATCAACAATAAAAACACCATATCGATTTATCAGTGACAATTTAGATCATTAATTTATAATGTCATTGCCAAAACTGAACAATTTTATACGGGAATTTCAAAAAGAATCCTTGCATTTCATTTTAGTTTACAGCTAATTCCAACACATACACTCACAGTTATGCAAGACAATAAAACACATTTTTCTACATTTAAAAATCAATTTATGACGAAAATATCAGGATTTAATCAAATGTTCAAATATTCCTCCATTAACTGCCAGACAATAACCCAAACGATTATAAAACTTATTTCTTATGTTGGCTAGTTGGTACATCCATATTCTGGCACATTCAGCGGAAATAGCATTCCTTAGCTGGACTAAATTTTCATATTTTTTATTGGTAGCTTAGTTTTTAAATGTCCCCATAGAAAAAAATCCTTTGGCGTAAGATCAAGTCGATTTTCTTTACATTTGCAATTATTGATTACTGTGCCTGTAGTTTCAAATTTTTTATCGTCCGTTCTATTGTCGATTTACTTGGTATTGGCCTATTGGGAAAATAGGCTGCAAACATGTCTGCTACTCTTCGATAACTATTTCCCTGGTAAAACCATTTTATAATAGTGATTTTTTCTTGATTTAAGTAGTTCATTATTTAAGAATGATGTGACATTGATCTGACAACTTGAGAGTAAGAGGTTAAATAATTTTTCCAGTATTTTATTATAAACTTCTAATAATACAAGGCGGGTAAGAAGATAGGAGATTCGTAACTTATTTTAGCATTTATCTCTTAGCTGGCGGACTGAGAAGAGCTGAAATTTGTACACTGGGTATAGCTTTTCGTGCTCTTTAAAAAATCCTAATTATATTTTCTTCTAAAATAATTAGGGGAGCCAATATTGGACCACTTCAAAATTTACATGGGATTCCCTATGTCCCGCTCGACGGAGCAACAACCGGTATATATTAATATATTCTAATTATTTTTAAACCACTCTGTATATACAGAGATTACAAAGAACAAAAAAATATGAATATGTAGGTATATGGCAAAATTTACAGTATAAAAAAAAGATAAAATAAAAAGTTAAAAATGTTTCTGTAAGTAGAGCTACTAAAGGAATAAGGTCACAAAATAATCATTTATTGTACCTATAGAACATAATAGTGGTAAAGAGCATTGTACAATTACAACACTTACAGAGCAACAATTTTAAAACACACAGAAAATATATAAATACATCACATTCACATGCTATTTTCATTAATTTGTGTTTTTAATTCCTTCCACAATGTGGGGTTTAAATGTTCTTCAGCCCTATCTAACCTTTCAAGCACATATTCTTTTACACCATTATCCCTACACACTGTTCTTAGCACATTCAATATATCTATATAAGTTATTTCTGGGCAAAAAGATATATTTGGATGACTTCTCCACTCAGAAAGTTCACTTTTATAGTCTTTATGCATCATAGTTCCGATGTACTCTACAAAATTTAGAAGGGATTCCAAAAATTCTCGAAAAGCACTGCTTACTTTAGCTAGATCATCTAGTTTTACTTTTTGGAATAGTGCAAGCCAAAAAGTTTTAGATAAAAGGCTGCGATCCATCATTTTTTCCAGCAGGCAATCCAATATTAAGATTTGAACATCCCTTTCTGGTTGAGACAAACCTTTTGAACTTAATAAGCTTATAATTCTTGGTAGCTTGGCTTCAACTTTATACAGTGACAGATCTGTTTCTATTTCTGATTTTATAATACTTTGTTGTCCACGAGTCAAATAATCACTCCAGCTTTGTAAAATAATGCCATTTTCTATCACAGTCTTGTCACTAATGGACGAATTTACAAAATCAGCTATAGCTGTTAAGGAACTTGACGTTAATATCAGTTTTTGCAAGAAATTTGTAAATCGTTCTTTGGGGTACATGGAGGTGTAAACTCTAACACCAATATCTAAAGTAGTTTCTTTAATATTTGGAAATTTAAACAACTTCTCTAAAATCTGGTCATTTGCTAGTTCAAAAAATCTTGACTGTATGTTTTTAGGTTTTTCTCTTTACTCCAAACATTCAAAAGGTTCAAAAATTGTTCTACATAGTTTTTGCTTTTAAATGTTGCTATGGTTTTTTCGATAAAATTTCCTAATTTAAATGTAGTTTTAATATCATCTACTGTAGCGGTTTTGCCCACAGAGGATTTTCGTAAGTGGTCACAAAGTTTTGAACAGATGTTAAAATTTGAGTTATGTTTGCAGAGGCATTATCACTCATTTTCGATGTGGTTCCATTTTGGTAATTCCCTCAGTAAATAAGGTTATCTGCCAACAAAAAAAAAAGAGATTAATTATAGCTAATGACTATCATAAACTACAAATATTATGTTTTTTAAACTTAAACATAAGACCGAGCACAAGACAGACCAGTTTCTACATGTATGTCAGGATAACCTTAAAATCACTGAGAAAATTACCAAAATTAGCTTTAAATTTAAATAAAAATACTTACACTTTAAAAAGGCAGCTTAGGATCCGAAGTAAGGGTGATTTTAAATGTAACTTTCGACCTTAAATTAAAAAAATAATAATATTGAAAAAACAACAACAAAGCTGACATATGTTTCTAAATATAAACAACATTTTTGTTTACTTACGCCATTGGAAATTAACTAGTTCGTCAAAATGTTAAATTTTACACAAAATAAATATCGGATAATCACAGGATATCTTTATATATCTAATAAAAATAATTTAAAAATTGTGTCTTTTCTTGAGATGTAAAAAATGAACGTGTCAATAATTTTGACAGTTCTCCCTACAAATTAAACCATTCCATTCGTTTCATCAGTTTCTTTGATAGTCTCTACCTTTTTTACTCCGAGTCAAAGAATTCTCGTTACCGTATTGGTCGGTATTTAGCACGTGATCGTATCAAACTCGTTTGGAAAGGGTTCAGCTCAAGGAAGATAAACTTTTTAATAAGGAGCGCTCAGTATTTTTTATTTGTCCGAAAATATAGGTTATGTTTGTGACGTCATAATTTTTTTATCTGACAAAATAAACCAATACTTGCATACCATAAAATAAAATCACTAAAAACATAAAACAAATTGTATCTTACCCTTAATAACGATTTAAACGTAAATTCTCTGTAAAAAATATCCACAGGTCAGTGACCACTGTTTACAGGTTTTAAAATTCTCTGTAACTGCAGTACTAATAACTACTGAATTTAACTAAAAACAGTAAAAACTAAACATATATGAAAGTCCAATCACTAAAAAGCAAAAAATTACACCAAAACCTCGAAAAAAACCTTTCAGTGCGATTGTAAACAAAGAATTACGGAAAAAGATTACGTCACAAAATTTAGCGAATATAGGCTTCAATGGGATTGAGCGCTCCTTATTAAAAAGTTTATTTTCCTTGGTGTCATCTAACTAAAGCCCATTTCATTAGGCAACCAGTAAAACGAGTTAGAATCAAACAATGAATAAAGCGTGTTGATTGGTCAACGAAAAGGCGAGCCCTTACCTCCGAGCAATCAGAACCAAGCATTGTTCTTGTACACCGGGTACAGGGTGTTCGGAAATGGCGTGTACAAGGTTTAGACAAATTTATTTTTTCTAAAAACTGATTTATTTAAAATCAAAATACCGCTAGTAAGTAAAACAACACATAAAGTTATTTACAGTTTATTTTTCTAAAAACGCCACTGGAAATAACAACATAGATTTTTTATAAAAAAGAAAAAACTAAAATTTGTAAAGTAAAACTTTACTAATACTATTAAACCCGGCCGCACATTGTGACGCAGGTGACGTGGCTCGGAAAACTGTGTCCGGGAGAGTGCGCTAGGTAGGTTTATTTAAACGCAGTGCTGTGCTACCCCAAGGAAAATAAACATTTTATTAAAGTTTATCTTCCTTGGTGCTATCCTACTCTGCGTATCAATTTGCGCGGATCTATTTAAATTGTACTGAATTCAGAAACCTACACTGCCTGCCCTATGTGGCCTGGGTTACCTGCTTCTCAATGTGCGGCCGGGTTAAATCTTTTTAGATAAGGAAATATCATTTTTAGTTCCGTTATGTACGGTATACAATGTTTAATGTCAAAATTCAAAATCAAAACAGAAGTATTCCTAAATGATTTTATATACAGCGTGTCGTAGGATAAAGCAAAAAAAAGAAATAATTTTGAATTTAAAAAAAAACGGGGTTATGGTCTAAATAGTTTAAAAAAGTAAAGTACTTGTTGTACTTTACTTTGGAAGTTGAAGTCAATTGTTATTTACATATCGAGAACCACACCGCAGTTTCCGTAAGTAACATTTAAATAATTAATTTGATTGGCTGTTTAATACTCTATAACTTTTAATAATAAACTACATTTTCTTGCCAAATATAAGTTAGAAATCATTGGTCTTTTAATAACATATTATATTGTTAAAAAATAAAGCATCCTTTTACCAAATTAATACTATTAATTTATATTTTGCTACTTAGGAGGTACAGCTGTGTGGCCCTCGCTATTATATTTTCAGTATAACTTCTGCTTTGATTTCAACACATTTTAACAATAATTAAGCAAAATTAGATGTTTGTCTAACTCCAGTGCTGATACGTTTAACACCTGATAAAAAAAACTATATACAGGGTGTTTCAAAATCTCTGGCATTTTGGGAGCATGTAGGGTTGTGACAAAATATTATTACAGATTCATCAAAACCTTATTTTTTTGCTGAAATGCAGTCAAAAAGCTTCACTGTGATTACCTCTACTTCTCTGCAATATTTCCTTCACTTATCCAAAAATTATGTAGTACTATAAAATTATATTTCTCTTTTCTTATACAGGGTGATTCAAAATCGATCACGAAACTTAAGGGGTAATTCTACTCGACAAAATAAAGGTAGAGCTTCATGTAATTTTTTTCAAAATGTCATTCGTTTTTGAGTTACAAGCCGTCAAAGTTCAATTTTTATTTTGTGTTTTTCACCATGTTGCATTTATTTTTACCAATCAAATGATATTTGGCACACAAATCGAGCTTTGCTGATTCTAAAATTTTAAGATAAAAGTACTTTTTTAAATATCGCCAGAGGGCACTTTACCTAAACTTAAAATTTATTTACATCACAACTTTTATTTTTGACAGATATCGCAAAGCTGGGGGCGCCATTTTATAGACAATCAAAAACTTAAAAATAAGGTAGTCTTTATTAAAGTCGATAAACCTCACCGTTTAGGCACCAATAGACATCAAAGTTTTCATCAATTTCAATCAAATTACCTACATACATACAGAGTGTCCAGTAACTCAACCGACAAACTTTACAGGGCGATTCTACAACAGAAAATAAGAAAAATTCATATAAACATGTCCTAAACGTCTTAGTTTTGAACTACGGTGTGTTAAATATTTAAAAAAAAGTTTCTTTTTTTTTATTAATATGTTTATATGAAGTTTTTTTCTTATTTTTTGTTTTAGAATCACTTGGTAAAGTTTGTCGGTTGAGTTACTGGACATCCTGTATGTATGTAGGTAATTTGATTGAAACTGATGAAAACTTTGATGTCTATTGGTGCCTAAACGGTGAGGTTTATCGACTTTAATAAAGAGTACCTTTTTTTTAGGTTTTTGATTGTCTATAAAATGGTGCCCCAGCTTTATGATATCTGTCAAAATAAAAAGTTATGATGTAAAAAATTTTAAGTTTTAGGTAAAGTGCCCTCTGGCGGTATTTAAAAAAGTACTTTTGTCTTAAAATTTTAGAATTCGCAAAGCTCGATTTGTGTGCCAAATATCAACTGGATTGGTTAAAAATAAATGCAACATGGCGAAAAACCCAAAATAAAAATTGCACTTTGACGGCTTGTAACTCGAAAACGAATGACATTAAAAAAAGAAAATTATGAAGCTCTACCCGTATTTTGTCAAGTAGAATCACCCCTTAAGTTTTGTAATCGATTTTTGAATCACCCTGTATACCCAAAATGGCTTGAAATGCATCATTAAAAATACAAAGTAATGAAAGAATTACTAGTTTTGGCACCCTATTAAAAATGAATATAATTACTAGTCATAACGAACCTATGTCAGATTATATGTCGCGAGTTGGTTCGCGCAAAGAGAAAGATAGATAGATTCAGGTCATTAAGCTCCGTCAACTAAACGAGGTCTTTTAAGATCCGCCCACTGAACAAAGTCTTGTCTATCTCACTTTTTGTGGGAGCAAACTCGTGCATTGAAAGAAGAAACTATTGCGAAAAGAGGTAACTTTATAAGGTTATGGGAGTATTGAAATGGGCAAAGTGGGTGGGGTTATAGGCGGAGAATGAGGTGTGGTAAATGGCGAGAATAATAGCGTTCCTACACTGTAAGAGAGCGTAATTAATTTGCTTTTGACAAGCTTCTGAAATAACCTTTAGACTCCCAGTAACTATTTTAACCAACATTGTAGATATTGAGTTACCAAAAATCTAATTTTGCTAATCTGTGGTGACTTAACAGCCCCTTATTTAAGATCAAGAAGCAATATATAGAACAGGCTTTCTATTCATGGGTCATTTCATCGCTGACTGACAATAAAAGAACCTTTTATGATGTATGGCCAAAAGAATAGAAGAAAATTAGGGTAAATGTGCTGGACACATGTATTACTTTGACGTCAAGCATACCCATCTTGAATAGCGATGGCGTCAAATATAAACGCCAAAATTCATTACAAAATACTCGATGCTTAAAATATTTTTAAGCAACTAGCGAAAACTACTAATTAATTTTTTTAGCGCATGTTGCCATTTACTCATGTCAAAAATAAAAGTATTAGGATCTATACACTGCTTTTTAATCAGATGTTCTTACAATAATATGTACATAATTTCTATAACTATGTTAGTATAAGAGTAACTTAAAAAAGTATCACCCAGATGTATTTACAATAAAGTGTTATGTTAAACGCTTTCTTAAAAATGTTTAAAATGTCCCAATTAAACCTGATTATTGGATTTTAAATCGCCAGATTCCAGGTATTTAAATCTGCTGTTTTATATACTCAATAAAAACCTTTAAATAATAACATAAATGAGTTTAATGACGCAGTGTTGCCATATGTGGTGACTAAAACTGAATGTCTGATGCCAAAATATATCTTTTGACACTAATAAACGATGTTGCCAAATGCTGCATGGTGAAAATTAGAGAAAATAAATCTAGCATAATTTTTAAAAAAGCCATCTTTTAGCACCAAGTGTTTCTTACCTTAATCCAATTTAATCTCTTTTACTAACAGTTTTAAAAATTAGCTAGGAACCTAACCCTAAATATTCCTCTAAAAGTACAAGGTAGGGCATTTTTTCCCTTTTTTATTGGGCGCTCAGTACATTGCAACTTTTAGTTTTAAATTTATTAAACTCTTATCACATAGTTATGTGATAAAGATAGGAGAAAGTGATAATCCTAATTTTCATTGAAAAGCCTATATCGGGTGTTCAAAAATTAGAGCACAATATTTTTAGGATGTATCTAATTTTTGAGCCAGATATTTAAAACTATATCATACGAAATTTATGGAAACTTCTAGTCCTATTTCCTAAGAAAGAGACACTCCAGAAATATTTTGCTATTTTGGGAACACCCTGTACACAATGAAATATTTTTTTTTTTTTGGAAATCAGAGCATCATTAACAGTTTAGACATCTAACATTTAAAAGCTCACTTAAACCCGATATTTTATCAAAATTGTATGTATTTAAGAATAAATATTTACAGTAATAATATAAAACAAATATTCATTATTTCTAACATGGGGAAATTTAAACAATAATTGTCCTTAGATCACCTTACCACTATTACGATTTCTTTTCACTTTTTGCACTATCTTCTTCAACTGTCTTTCCTTCTTCCTCAACTTCTTCTTTATTTGTATCACTTGTTTTTTCTTTCTCTTTTTCTTCATTATTTTCGCTCTTTTCTTCTTTTTCCTTCTTATTACTTTCATCTTTTTCTTTCTTATCGTTTACTTTTAACAAGCCTTGAGCTCTGATGATCTCGTCTACAACTCGGGATTTTTTTACCATGACAACCGCGTTTAACATTTTTTTGACAGCGGGAGACGGTTCTTCTTTACATTATAAACCATGTGCTCGTTAAAAACTGCAGGTACCTCTGGTTCTGGTTCTGGTTCTGGTTCTGGTACTGGAGATTTGGAAACTTCTGCTTTATCTTCTAAAAGATAAAATATAAAGGTTATGGTAAGTCAAAAGCAGTAATAAAATATTTAAAACAACTACAACAAAATTACAGAAAAAAATAAGTAAAAAGCAACAACAGAAATACAACAAATTAAGAAAAACTTAAAATAAATAAAAACATAAAGCAAACAACACAAAAAAAAAACACGTTATTAGAAGAATCTTTAATTTTATGTTAATCTTACCTTTTGGTTTATCGTCGTCAGGAATTTGAAGAGGATCGTCCAGTTTCAGAGGATCTTCTTCCTCGGTTTTTCCATTTGAAGTAACAGGTGGATCGTCTGGAATTGTTATGCATTCAGAAGGTACGCTTTGGAGAGCAGTAAACGATCTAACCTAAAAAATTGGAAAAAATGTGTTTAAAGCTTATGAAATACTGTAGAAAAAAATAGAGAATAAATTATGACTTTTAACCGCTTAAATAAAAATAATTTTAACGAAAGTATTAATTATTACTTTTAAAAATCCTCCTTTAGCAGGTCCACTACTGGGAAGCGGGTTATTCGAACTAGTTGTTTTAGATGAAACACCTGAGGTAGATGGTTTTGGATCGGCAAAAGGGTCTGAGGTCTTCTGGATTGGTGTTTTTTGGTAAGAGTCACAGATGGAGAAAGAACCAACTGAAAAAATAAACAAATATAGTTGACAAATCCTGAAAAAGGTTCTACAGATGTTAAGTGTTTATAAAGATTTTAATGATTTTTTTACTTACAGGTGGTGGAGGAGGCAGTGGGTTTGGAGTTTTAGTCGGATTTACAAAAATTACGTCATCATCGTCCTTTACTACAATTGGTCCACTAGTGACGGGTATAGGTGCGGGTTTAGGCGGGAACTTAATGTTTTTAATGCCTAAAACAAAGCAATTATTTGAAATTTGCATGGTCGTTGTAATAAGGGTATTAAACGCTTTGGTAAGAAACATATTTTTTTTAATCTACCTGATATAAATTCTGTTCTGAGATTCTTCCTAATCTGAATAAGGGAATTGATTGAAGTACTTAGAACCTCTTGCAGTTTATTGTGAACCATCGCCAAGGCTTCTACACTATTGGCTTGTGATTGTTGCCTAAAAACAGAAAAAAATTAAGCAATGTTAACAAGCCATCTTGCTTTGGTCCAAATTTGCTTAATAAAACTTTTCACGAAATAAAAATCGAAAATCGCACCATGTACAAATACTGCTATAAAAACAATTCTAAACATATGTACCTATTTAGCTGCGTCAGTGTATATGACAAATTCGAGTTTACTCTGGCAGCTGCCCTGACAGTTTTTTCAAACCATTCATGTTTCATGGAAGGCATAGGTGCGGCTTGTTTGGGCCGGACAGTAGTGAAAGTCGGCTTTCCATTGCTTGTTCCTACAATAAAAATTGCAAATTTACCATTGAAAATAATGAATTTCATCAATATTATTAATTCACCTTCAACCTTATAGTAAGAACATTTTAAAAGCGCAAATTCGGTACCCTTTGAAAATAATACAAAAAACATAAAAAGGCCGCCTGCAATCGGACTATTTTATACAAAGGCGCCGCTATCCTTTACAGCGACACGCCGATACACTAGGGATAGAAATCCATTATTTTGGCCAAAAAGCAACTTTGAAATTTTAATGGCTCATGCTGTGTATTTCCAAGTAGATACTCAAAACTACACAAAATTATAAAAGGTTTTGACGACTTCTATTGGGGTAATAAGAAACTTCAAAATGTATTTTAAGTAAACATAAATATACAACTTTTGTCAAACCTTTTTCTTTATCAGTTTTTGTACTTACAATTGCCTTCCTTCTTTTACTACTTCTGAGTGTAAGGACAGATACAAGATTTTTTTATAATTCACAAGGTTTTCCATTTTAAAAATTAATATGTTTTGTCCTACACTGTATATCCTAAAAGATAAAAGCATTCTGATGAAAGATATGGAGTCTACAGAATCTACCCAACAAATCAGTGTTTTTTATTTATTTTATACGTTAAAAAATAAAAAAGTTGGGATGATGTATCTCTATTACGCTTCTAAGAATAATTTAAAATTATTTTTCAGATTTGGATGGTCATATTTCCGAAACTAATTGAGATAGACACATCAAATGTAGTATTTTTTTAAAGCATTTTAAAAGATTTTTTGGTGGTGATATAATATTCAGGGTATTCCATTTAAAAAAATCATACCTATTGTCGTAGCCTGTATATCATATGAGATAATAATCATCGAATTACTGATTAGAATACTACCGAATTAACCAAACAAGCTGACATTTTAGTTTATTTTGTACAATAAAAAATAATAATGTTAAGGGGGTGTAAATTTATAATAACATATATAAGTTTTAGGTTCCCAAAAGCATTTGTAATAATTTATAATATTTTTCCAGTAAAAAGCACCTCATTTTAAGTTAGATTGGTCAGTTTCAGAAATTTGACCAAAAAAATTAATTTCTATCCCATAGTGCGATGACCACCTGCATCAACCGGCATATCATAAAAGAAATATAGCAAAGGCGGCCGCGAAGACAAGCATGCCGATTTATTTGCTTTAAACTTTTTTGTGATTTTTTTTTCTTATCAAAGAGCACCGAATTTACATTTTTAAATTGTTCCTTCTATACTGTAGACCCCTCGACTATAGAGGCTTTGCATGGTTGTCTTATGTATATTGAATTCTTGCTGTTTTAAAGTCTAGCAACTTGTTTTAAAACATTTATTTTAATTATTATTTATTATTACTTAACATACCTGATACAACAGTGTATTGTGAGGATGGACGGGGCCCTTGCATCCTTTGTGGAAGAATTTTGATGTAGCCTGGAGTAGTAGTCTTTGGAGCTGAAATGGAAAAATGAATAATACAGGAATGCCTTAAATCGAGACATAGCTTATTTTATCGACAACTGACGCCTCGTCACTAAATTAGAACAAAAGAAATAAAGACTTAAAGCACAATTAAAACCATTATAAGAAACATCGAGTTTAAATAAAAGACTAGTCATAATAATAAAGATATTTTTTTATCATTCAAAAGATGACAAGGTCTTAGCAGCGTAAAAACTTTGATTTTTTTTTGATCTGTCACTTGATTTTGTGTTTGATCTCTGAGGCGCCACTGGTGATGATATTAAAATTTTATTGTAAATTAATATCAAAAAAATTGTAACTAGTTTAGATTAAATCATATAGTTCTAATTTACCTGATGATGGTGGTATGGTTATGTATCCGGGAGAGGAAGATTTAGACCCTGAAACATAAAAAATTATAACATTCAGTCTCCAAATCTTAAGTTGATTTATACAATTGAAAAATACAGGGTGTCCAAAAAGTAGTATACATTATTTTATGGCAGACTCCTTAAGTTGATTTAGGATTACTTTGTAAGAAAGTTCTTTTTCTTTTATCAAAAGGTCGGATGGAGAACAGTTGATAGGAACATTGAACGCCAAATACATAAGTACTATTACACATTTTTTTCTGGAGTAGTTGTTGTTGTTTACATAATATATAAAACAAAAAATTTTGTTTTTGTATATGGCTTTATAGTATTTTTCTGTTTTAAATACAGAGTGTGCATAAAACATTTTTATTTTTTTGGAATTTCCGAAATTTGGAAATGCAAGCCAATTTGCTAGGGTAGAAAACAGCTTGCCTCAAATTTACATTGTGTATTTATAGAAATATTATCAAAATGAATGGTTTATTTTAAGTATAGACGTCTGTCATAAAATTTTGAACATGTATATTCAGGACACCCTGTGCTTACAAGAGATATAAAAGAACGTTTCTATGGTTTTATTTTCATCCAAACAAGAATAAAATGTCAAAATAATTAAATAAAATAAATAATTTTTCCACTGTCAAATCATTTTTTTTTAAATGTAGTATTTAATTTTTTTGTTATATTAAATAATATATACCTGAGGCGGGCGGTATGGTAGTGTAACCGGGAGAGTTATCTTTTTTCCTAAAAAATTAAAATTTTATAAATAAAACAAAAAAATATAAATAAAAACCTAAATCTAACAAATTTCATAAAATATAATCCATAACCGAAAAAAAAATTATTATATGAAAACTCATTTAAAATAATTATTATACCTGCTGACGGTGGTATTGTAATGTACCCAGGAGAGTTATCTTTTTGCCTAAAAAGTAAATAATTATAAATAAACAAAAAAAATCATAATACTTTTCTATCATATAATTTTGAAAAAATACATAGTTAATGTGTTAAAATATGACCTTTTAAGTCTGACTACCTAGGTGGTTATAAATAAAAATAAATATACAGGATGTTTTCTAACGAAGATTCGAAACTTCAAGGTGTAATCACAAATTATCAGAATACCCAGATGCGAAACTAAGCGTGTTCGTGCTCGGGGGTGACGAACGGACCGAGCAACAACCATCCAAGTTATGGAATGAATTGTGTGTGAATGGGAAGGAGTAGGGGGTCAAGGTACAATAAGCCTTCAGGCTGCAGTGCACCACCTATGGGGGCGGTCGTCGGGCATGGGTGGAATGACTCGAAAGGGCGAAAAAAAAAAAAAAAAGCGTGTTCGTTGAAATCTCTCACCACTATCCTCCCTCCCACTGCATGGTGGATATACACCCCACGATTTAGTACGTGACCCAATGCTCATCTAGGTGTTAGTTAGTCCCATACTTTTGTTGGTATAGAACGTGAGCATAAGTTAGTTAATTGTGTTTAGTTGTTTGTGAACTTTTATGTTTTTATTATTAAAGTGTTAGTATAGTGTCTTGTTAAATTTTTTTACCGTTTAATATGAGATATAAATGTGTATATTTATTCTGTTCCTTCACCGGGTGCGGATCACTTTTTAGATTCCCAAAGGACCACTATTATGTTAAGACTATTTAACATAAAAACAAAGCTTTTACAAATTACTTAGATATGTTAAGTTATTGATATTAATCAGTATGTGCCTAAACAGAGGATTTTTTTTTCATTTATAGCCGCATTGCTATTTAAAAGGCTAAATTTCAAATTTAAAAAATAAGGTGTTTTTTTTTCAGTATTTAAAAAAATTACATAGTTCTAAATTTAAAAAAAAAACAAATTAATTAGGTTTGGGTATTACTAAGGCAAGATCTCCATTGCTTTAAAAGATTGCGTCGGGGTTTGTTTAGAAACTTGTGTTACTCGGCTTTCAATTATTCTGTTTCAATCCCCAGTTACACAAAACTTTTTAATACCTACACAATTAAGCTAAAAAAACGGAATACCATTAATTAATTTAATAAGTAGTTTTTAGGCAAGGTTTTTTTAAATGGCTTTTTGTTAAACATTCTAAACCCCCATTAGTTTAATCGTTTTTAAAAATGTTTTGTGCAACCAGGTATAGACATTTTATTACAGGTTGATCCAAACGTGACATCTACTAACAATATTTTACCGATCAAAGAATGGGTAAAATTTTTAGTTTGTAAATTCCCAATTGGTGTATTATTCTTTTGTTCCGTTTTCAACACATAAAAAAAGCTGCATAATTAGTTACTATAAAAGTCTATCTCTCCTTAGCGCCTTGGTGCGGTTTAACCTTTTACAAATTTAAAATATTACGATCCATACATTGGTGCAGATGTTCCATTTATTCTTTCTGAAGGTCATAGAAACAAGTAAGCTTAATTTTCCGCACTTTCGCATCTGTATATTCTGATAATTTGTGGTGTAATTCCTTATGTTATTTTATGAAAAAAGTTCCTATAAACATATGTTCAGAGTTGCTTCCTTACTGAGATATAGGGCGTTAAAATTTAAGAAAAAAAAGCAGTTTTTTTCTTAATATTCTTAATATGCTTAGGCCGATTTGGATAAAATTTTGTACATTTATTTAAAGTTATAAGACGCTTATTTAGCCCTAACCAGATTGTTATTATTGGGTCCAGTGGCGTCTCAGTGGGCACCGCAACTTATATTATTGAGAAAAAAAAAGTACGCCACTGACTTTTTTGACGTTTTATATTTTTTTATAATTAAGCAATTAATAATACAACTTTTTAATCCCTTCTATTTTTTTGTATCCAGCTAAGATTTCAAGAAAAAAAATAAAGCCACTTTAAGTGATTCTAGACAGCATAAAATAAAATCTAAAATTAAAAAATAAAGAATTTCAATCTAAGTAAATAGGCAAAATGAGAATTTTCGATAAAATACACGACTGCTAATTTATTTTAGGGCAAATAATTGTTTTATTTTAATTTCTGTTTTTATACCATGTTGTCTATGGGTACTTTTTCGAAGAAATTAAAGTAGTTTTAATATATTTTTGTTTCGAAAACGAAGGTAGTTAAAAAAATACAATAGATTAAAAAGTTGTATTATTAATTGCTTAATTATGAAAAATATAAAATCGTCAAAAAAGTGACGCCACTGGACCCAATAATAACAATATGAATAATACTAAATAAGCGCCTTATTACTTTTAATAAATGTACCATATTTCATCCAAATCGACCTAACATATTAAAAATATTTAGAAAAAACGGATTTTTTTTCTCAAATTTTAACGCTCTATATCTCAGTAAGGAAGCAACTACGGACATATGTTTATAGGAACTTTTTTCATAAAATAACATAAGGAATCAAACCTTTAAGTTTCGAACCGTTGTTAGAAAACACCCTGTATAAGTACATGTAAAAATTAATTATAAAATTCAACATACCTGCTGACGGTGGTATTGTGATGTACCCAGGAGAACCATCTTTTTTACCTAAAAATAAAAATTACATAATTACTATTAAAATAACACAAATCAGTACAAACATACCTGTAACAGTAGGCTTCTGAACTGTGTATCCTTGCCCGCTAACTGGTGTTTTTGCTCTAAATGTGGTATTTCCCACCTTGAACACTTGTCCTTGATTCTAAAAAGTAACACAAGTAATGTTAAAAAAACCGGACTAAATAAAAAATACAAAATTATTAAAAACCTGCAGCGGGACTCCGTGCTCTATAGAGTTCTACACCTCGCTTTCTATCGTAGATTTCTACTCAAGAAGTCGATAATTGCACTTTTTGGTACTCTGTTTCATACTAGACTAAACATCGGAAATGTTCGTAAAATGTCTATATGTGTACTAATACTTCTCTGTTTAACTGTGCAAGATGAAAAAGGACACACATATAGCTATTGCGAATTAGAATTACGGAATATCATTATTGAGCAATTGAGTTTTAATTATTGTTTTTACATGGAATAAAAAAGGGTTAGGTTTTTGATCGATTTTTTTTTATTTAATTTTATTCTCTTTTACTCTTGGAGTCAATTTTTGATTATGTCATTAGCAGTTATTATGTCTTCTTTCATGAACTTAAATTTTTCTGAAGATGAACTTAACCTTTTTTTCAAATAAATAGTATCAATGTTCCCTACTCTAAATAATTTAAATCAGTAAAGCAAAAATATGTGACCAATTTATCTAAACTAAAAATTCAATACCGGATTAGCTTTATACAATTGTGAAACTTTGCAAAAATCAAGGTCACATTGGTTGGACACTAAACACATAGCTAGAACTAAAATTATATTTTTCTATCATTGTAAAAAACAATAAAATACATTTTTGCATTCTAATAACACAAAAACAACCAAATAAATATATAAATCATAGAAAACTAACGAAAACCTAAAACTATTTTACGGTTATGTAAGACTTTTTTAAAATTTTGGTAGAATTCTACACGTTTAGAGATCTCGCTTATAGGCGACCAATTTGATCGACTTCAAGCGTGTTTTCTTGAACAGAGTGCGAGTGCGAGTGAGGTAGAATAAAGTCGATTTGTAGAATATTACAGTACACGGAGTCCCGCTGATGGGTACAGAACTTTAAATATAATTACTAAAGCCATTTTTTGTTGTTAATATGGTTCAAAACATTTTAAAAACATTACATTTTCTTGCTAAACAGTGACGTCATATACGTCACGTATTTAACCGTGTTTAAATACATCTCAGTCAATGGTTTAAAAACAATATAGTTATCCTCAACGGGCGTGCATATACACTTAACTCATTAAAAAATTTGTTTCGGTAATTTTTAGGAAACTTTTAACATAAATGTAAATGGCAAGTGAAAATTTTTATATCCGGTGTAAACAAAAGTACATATTAATCCTAAAAAATAAAAATCATAATCATAACCTAAAAGTTTATTGTGCTGTGATGCAACGGTTTAAAAACGTACATTTTCTTGATTCTAATATTTAAATTGTCATTTTCGAATACGAATATGCATTCGATGAATGCGTTTAGCAAGAAAATATGACTTAAGTTATTCTAAATTCCCTCTCTTTTCATTCACATATACAGACAGTCCACGAATGGGGTTTACAAGAGGAAAAATGGACCAAAAATTTCATTTTTTTTAACTAAAATTACTTAAAACTTCATAAACCATTTAAACTTCTTATTTTTAATGTTACCTGGGGTCTCTGCCCCTGCTGGGTTATCACTGGACGTACCGTTTGACCAGAGGCAGGTTTGGGCACCACTGGACGTAATCCTCCTGGTGGTATAACGGTGTAGCCTGGGCCACTAGACGGAGTAGAAGCGACGAATTTCTAAATTAACAAAAAAAGTAAATAATTTAGAATATTCTTGTTATACTACTGTGAGTGTTTCTTCACAGACCAAGCCTGATATGTCAGAAAATCTCACAGTTGTTGGATAAGCAATACAGGGATACTTTTATATTGGTACTTTCCTTTTAACCCTGTATAAAATGCAATAAAAGAGGACACTTTTTTCAAATAAAATTATGTCCGAAAATGCCTTCTTTTCGAGATACAGGGTGTTGAAATTTAAGAAAAAAATGCTTTTTTTTATTTGAACTTTCTGACCGTTTCAGGTATTCCCACAAGATTTGGTAGAATTCTTTTGACCATTATATAAAAATTTTTGCTGTAAAAGTTTTAAACAAATTTGTACCAGTTGTGTTTCAAGAAAATTTGTATTGAAAAAGAAAGAAATTGTCCGCCTCTGCTTTTTCTTTGAATTAATATATTTTTTTTTAAATAATTATTTACTTTGGGTTTAATTTGGTCATCTCCTGATATTTTTCCGTACGACGAACGGTTTTCGTTTTAAAAAAATAAAAGCTATTTTGATGCATGTAATCCCAACTTAGAAATAAAACAACATATCAGATTTTAGCGATTTTGTCATGCATCAAAATGGCTTTTAGTTTTTTTAAATTAAAACCCGTTCGTCGAACAGAAAAAAATATGAAAAGACCAAATTAACCCCAATGTAAATAAGTATTTCAAAAAAATATTGATTCAAAACAAAAGCAGGGGCGTACAATTTTTTCTTTAAAAAATTCAATACAACTCGTTTGAACGCCACTGGTAAATTTTTTTAAAATTTTTAAAGCAAAAATTGTAATGCAACTGTCAATAGAAGTGTACCAAATTTTGTGGAAATAGCTGAAGTGGTAGAAAAGTTATGATATTTTTTTTTCTTAAAATTTTAACACCCTGTATCTTCCAAAGAAAGATACACACATAATTTGATTTGAAAGTTTTTCTTATTTTCTCGCTTTTTATAGTGTTAAAAGGAAAGTACCAATGCAACCCTGTATAAGAAGCATCGGAATGTTTGTTAAATAAAAGAAAAGTAAAATCCCCTGGAAAAAAACACACTTACCTTCTTGGGAGGCTCATCATCATCAATTACCGGATGATAATCAGGATCTTCTTCTTCCATTTTTTTCTTTCTCGCACTTCTTTGCGGAGCCGGAGTTTTGGCCTCATTTTTCTTTTCAGGTGCATTCTTACAACATGTTGTGTAGTCAGTGGTCATAAGCTCTGGGTTAGTCTGGCTAAGCGCTTGTGCCCGACTGTATAAAAAAAAAAATAAATAAATAAAAAGAACAGTTATTGTATAATCAAGATATTAAAGGCAGTTAGTGCCAACTTACGCTAATTCAGTTCTGTAATATTCCATAAATTCGGCGCAAGAAGCTCTTAAATTCGACAGTTGTCCACGATCGCATCTGAAGCAGTTCCAGTCGTCCCTATCTCGGATTTCTTTGAACTTTTTCGGACCGAAGTTGTTTCGTATACATCTCTAAAAAAATAGTTTAATGTTTGGTAAAACACATAAAAACAAGCAACAAGACTTAACTATTACATTTGGCAATACTGGTGTACCATCATACCCAAAAAAAAACTAGGGCAATGACCCCTAGTTTTATCTCCTGATCTATTAAAATATTATGTTTTGATGTTCTCAAAACAATGTAATTTCATGACTGCCATGTCAAAAAATGGCCAAATATAAAGAAAGCGATTTCTTATAGACCCTTTCCTATTTGGATTTTAATGTCCCAATTTTTTTGGGTACGATGTTACATATTAGACTAGACCAAAAAAACGACTGTTTTTTCTTAATATCTCGAAAATGTTGCAACTTGCAAATTGTTGATCTGAAAAATTTTACAAAACAAATTTTTAAAGAAAATTAAATTCCCTACAAAAACCTCTCTTCGTAAATTGTCGTTTATAAGCCTTTTCCATGTAATCAGGCTTTAAACATTGAACTATTTTTTAAATTTTGTTTCTTGACCTTGGATTTTTGTTACTAACACAATTACCTATTTTTTAAAAACTCAATATATGTATATTTAAAAATTTTTTTAAAGCGCTACAAAAACAAGTCTCTTAACATTTTTCAAATAATTATCTTTTTCGAAAGTTATTTCATGTTGAATTCACTGCGATTACTGTACTGTTCTCTTGTGAGATCTCACATTGAATATGCATCTATGATATGGTCCCTTTTTATAATATCTATAAAACCCAGTTAGAGAATGTTCAAAAAAATTTGTGAAGTATTGTACATTTAAACTAAACATGCTGGATAGGGTCGAGGAAGTCTCCTCTCATCTTAACCTGCCACCTTTGGAGGTTAGAAGGGCGGTTAGTGATTTGTGTTTTATTCACAAATTATTCAATGGAAATATTGATTGTCCGGTTCTTCTTGGGTAAATTTGTTTAAAAATCTCTACTTGATTGCTTAGAAGTAATCAGCTATTTTCAGTTCAATTTCATTGGACTAACTATGGTTTTCATGCTCCAATCTCACGCTCCCTAGCATATTTGAATGCTCATCCTAGTATAGATCCTTATGGAAGCTCACTTAATCTTTTTCAAAAGCAATGCTTCAGATCACTATTAAGTGGTTAATGTAAGTGTTAATTTGTAGATTCTATAACTATGATTTTCTGATATATGTATAAAGTAATTTTATTTTATTTTTTAATCTTTTTTATTTTTTTTTTAATATTTTATGTATCTGTAAGAAATTTTATAATGGTGTATCCCGTATATTGCTTAAATACATAAATAAATGTTGAAATTACATTTGAATTTAACTTCAACGTCGAATAACTTTTGAAGGAGTGAATTTATTGACAAATCTAGGAGACCTTTTTTGTAGCGCATCCAATTTTCTTTGTATAAATATACAGTCAAACTTCGATAACTCGAACCGCGACTTGACAAAAAAATAATTCGACTTATCAAGACTTCGAGTTATCAAATAAAACACATAATAATATTATGGATATGGATATGATAATACATATATGTACTTATAAATCAAAAATGTATAACAAAATATATGTAAAGTTTTTTACAAAAGTAATAAAAATACACATGTTTCATTTTTTTTTTATAAAAATACATATACATATGTATAAGAAATGTATGCATGTATTTTTTTATTATTCCGGTTTTTTAAAATAGTCAGTTATTTGTGATTGACGTGACGATTTTTTATTTTGGTTTTCAAAAAACACTTCGATGTTATTTAAACTATTGTACAATGAATCGATTGTATTTTCATTGCTTTTTAGGTACGAACGCAAAATACTTAATGAATTTGTGACCATCTCATTTCAAGGCGGTTGTTGTACCTCATCCTCTAAATCACCATCATTCATATCATTTTCGCTGTCTTATTCATAACTAAGCTGCAAAGATTCTGTTTCTGATCCACATAACTGTATGATATCATCATCTGTAGGAAATTCTGAAGTAATAATGTCATCATCCACGTGCAAGAAGTCGTTAAAAGTAACATCTGGTATGGTTTTAAAATTTGTCCACGCATCGTATTCTATTTCAAATTGTGTTTCTTCTTCATTATTTCCTCTCAAACGTTCTCTTAAAAAAATAAAGGAATTTCATCTTCTTCTTCCCATTCGGAGAACATATCACTTTCCACTTCTTTTATTAATTTATATTTTTCGTCAATTGATAACGTCTTTAAAGTACGTTTTAGTGACATCTTGTTAACAATAAAAAACCACAGTATAGTTGTGAAACCTCTCAACACAGAAACGGAACTGCCTCCGACACTAAACAAGCCCATATAAACATCCGTATTTAGGGGATTCCCTGAAAAATTCGACTTATCGAGGGCGTTGCCAAATATTTAGTTCGAGTTATCAAGATAGTCGAGTTATAGAAGTTCGAGTTATCAAGTAAAAATTACACATAATATTTACTACTGGCGCTGTTGCCAACCAATTTAATTCGAGTTATCGAAAATTCGAGATATCGAAGTTCGACTTATAGAAGTTTGACTGTATGTATTGGAATTACTTAAATATTAATATTTGATAAGTAAAAAAATCCAAAGTCAAGAAACAAATTAAAAAACAGTTCAATGTTCAAAGCCTGATTACATGGACACGACTTATCTGATGACAATCTACAGAGCTTTTTGTTGGAACTTTAACTTCCTTTAATAGTGTGTATTGGTAAAATTTTTCAGATCAACAATATGCGAGTTTAACATTAAAAAAAAATGTTAGTCGCGAAGATAATGCCTCTTAATACTAATATTAAGGTCTCAAACCTTCACTATATTTTTTTGCCACCTTGAACAATATTTTCAATAATTAAAAAAAAAAGCTGATTTTTGGCCAGGTCTAGTGTATAACATCTCCTCAAATAAAGCTGCATCATCTCTATACTCTTATAGAAGGAACAGTTTAAAAATGTAAATTCGGTGCTCTTTGATAAGAAAAAAATCACAAAAAGTTTAAAGCAAATAAATCGGCATGCTTGTCTTCGCGGCCGCCGTTGCTATATTTCTTTTATGATATGCCGGTTGATGCAGCTGGTCTTCGCACTATGAGATAGAAATTAATTTTTTGGTCAAAATTATGAAATATACAATCTAACTTAACATGAGGTGCTTTTTACTGGAAAAATATTATAAATTATTACAAATGCTTTTTGGAAACCTAAAACTTATTATATGTTATTATATATTTACACCCCCTTAACATTATTATTTTTTATTGTACAAAATAAACTAAAATATCAGCTTATTTGGGTAATTTGGTAGTATTCTAATCAGTAATCTGATGATTATTATCTCATATGATATACAGAGTACGACAATAGGTATGATTTTTTTAAATGGAATACCCTGAATATTATATCACCACCAAAAATATCTTTTAAAATGCTTTAAAAAAATACTACATCTGATGTGTCTATCTCAATTAGTTTCGGAAATATGACCATCCAAATCTGAAAAATAATTTTAAATTATTCTTAGAAGCGTAATAGAGATACATCTTCCCAACTTTTTTAGTTTTTAACGTATAAAATAAATAAAAAACACTGTTTTGTTGGGTAGATTCTGTAGAATCCATATCTTTCATCAGAATGCTTTTATCTTTTAGGATATACAGTGTAGGACAAAACATACTAAATTTTAAAAAGGAAAACTTTGTAAATTATAAAAGTATCTTCCTTACACTCAGAAGTAGCGAAAAGTAGGAAGGCAATTGTAAGTACAAAAACTGATAAAGAAAAAGGTAAAAAAATCTTTGACAAAAATAGCGAGACTTCGCGAGACTCCATCGGAAACACAACAATAGCTCTTATTATTTAAACTCTTTTACTTTTTTTAGTAAACAAGGCTATTAATAAACTAAGCAGATTAAATGTTGTATATTTATGTTTACTTAAAATACATTTTCAAGTTTCTTATTACCCCAGTAGAAGTCGTCATATCCTTTTATAATTTTGCGTACATGTAGTTTGGAGTATCTACTTTGAAATACACAACATGAGCCATTAAAATCTCAAAGTTGCTTTTTGGCCAAAATAATGGATTTCTATCCCATAGTGTATCGGCGCGTCGCTGTAAAGGATAGCGGCGTCTTTGTATAAAATAGTCCGATTGCAGGCGGCCTTTTTTATGTTTTTTGTATTATTTTCAAAGGGTACCGAATTTGCGCTTTTAAAATGTTCTTACTATACTTAAAGAATATTTACCTTACAAAAACAAATTCACAAGATGAACAACAAAGCACTTGTCCTCCTTGGCCACACCATCTAAAAAGAAACATATCTGTCACATTTCTTAAGAAAAAAGCCCATTTTTGTGACCCCTGCTTTTAATGAAAATTTTATTTATTATTAGGTAAAAAATTAATTACAAAACGAATTTGGAGTTGTGTATAAAAAGTTAACCTACTTTAAATATTCTAAACAAAAAAAATGGTAATCATTATTGATGGGTGATGTTTAATGTTGAATACTAAGATTTTTATGAAATTTTATTACCTACAATAGAGCTCGCTTCCATCCTCATCTTTCTCAAACTCGCCACTCGTATAAAAGTGATAGCAATTCTTGCAAATGAGAACCTTAAGAAGCGGGTGCACAAAACGGTTATTTGCACCCGTCAAAGCACTGCCCAAGTGAACGTTGCAAGCTGTGCAATGAACTTTGGTGTATTGAACCAAATTAGCTAAAAAATAAGATATTTTAATATAGATTCAAGCCTCAGATAAGAGTAAACAAAAATATAAAATGTTTGCTGAAAAAAGCAGTAACACTCACAAAAACATAATTAAACCGATTTAAAACTTACTTGGTCCATACATTTTGGTCCTAAGCTCCATCTCTTCTGGTGTCAGATCCACTTGAACTAAAAAAATCAAATATAAAAATATTTAAGCTAAATTTTTATTTAAAAGTAAATGTTTTTTTTTTTTTAATTAATGCTCTACCAATTACCTTCAGCTCCAGTTATTTCATCTACCAATGTGGAAAAGGTAGCTTCGTATGGCAAGGGACTAGTGCTGCCATCATCTGGGGCTTGTTCTACAAAATATAGTTAACTTATAAAAATCCTCTATAATTTATTAAATAAATTTAATTTTAGATACTGTGATTTCTTACCATTAGTAATTACAGGTGCTTCATCAACATCCATGGATATGTCTGGACACAAAAGGGATGGATCAAAGTCTTCATCCATTTCCATTTCATTTTCATTTTCTTCACCTGAAAAATAAAAATGTTATAAATAATGCATATGAAGCCAACCTTCATTAGTTTGTTTTATACTAACTATTTGCAGACTTTTCTAAGTGATCCTTCAAAATTGACGCCCCTAATTTTTTTCTCCAGATTCGTCCTTCATCTTAACATCATCGCCTTTATCATCTTTGGAAGCTGGTTCTTTAGAGTCTTTAGAAGTTTCATTAGATTTGTCTTCAGCAACTGAAGATACATTTGAATCTTCTTTATCATTATTAGTTTCAGTCTTATCATCCTTTTTATCACTCTTCTTTTCTTCATCTGACACTGCAGTAGTATCTTTTACTTCATCAATTTTATCATCACTTTCGTTTTTATTTTCCGTTTCTTTTTGATCTTCCTCAGCATTACTTTTCTCTGATGCTTTAGCATCCTTTTCTACATCATTACTTGCATCCTCCTTGGGTTCTTCTTTAGTTTCTTCGGAACTATCTGAACTCTTTTCCTCATTTTTATCACAATCTTCACTTTTCACACTGCCATCAGGTTTGTCCTCAGTGTCGTCATTTTCATTGTTACTTTCTTCCTTCTCTTCAACAGGGTCTTTCTCTTCGGGTTCTGATTCTTTCTTAGATAGAGATTCTTCCTCATTTTCGGTTGCTTTGTCTAAGTTTTCATCACCCTTATCAGGGCTGTCTTGATTTTTGGAATCCCTACTACTTTCTTCATCTCTAGAATTTTCACCATTTTCTTTTGGACTTGAAGAAGCTTCTTTAACAGGTAAAACTCCATTTTCTATGACAACAATTGTTGTTTGTTAATTCTTAATAAAAGCTTAAATATATTTGAAAAAAGTTTATACAGTGTGGTCCACTAAGTGTGAAACAAATGGAAAATATTTTTTTTTAGGAAATGTTATTGTTCATAAAAGTAGGTGCATGATTTCAAACTGTTTTAACAGTAATTAGTTTTAATAAAAGATAAAGGATATACAAAGTAGGTCAAAAAACTAAAACTGCCTAAGAGTAATGTACTCTTATTTCTAAGAATATAACAAGATATTAAAGAAAAAAAGTTATTCAGAATTAAATGTTATGCCTAAACACCAATGCATAGCCTCTTATTCAATAATAATAAAAAAAAATGGGGAAAATTTTGAATTAACCCTGTATAATACAATTTTTTATCCTTTCAAGTTACTATTTCTTTAAATCAGTTACAATAAACTTACATTTAAACAAATTTATTTTAATAGAGGCAAAGTTGTAAAATTAAACTGGTTATAAATATTTTTATCTAACCACTAACTTTAAGTTTGTTTTTTTTTAATCTTTGGACAAACCACGAAGGCTAAAAGCCTAAATACTAACGTACCGTGGGTGTCTTAAGTGAGGTAAGAGGGAGTTTGTTGACACGGGACTTAAATACTTGAAGATTTGGGGGGAAGGAAAGACCTCCGCGGGCAGCAGGTTCCACAATCTAGGGATAAAAGAACGAACAAAGTGAGAAGTTCGGGGCCTGTCCAGTTGGACCGTATAGGGATGCATACGCGCGGAACCACGAGTTTCTCTGTTGGGAACCGTGAGTGGAGGAACTATACTGGACAATTCTTCAGAGCAGAAGTCATGGAAGTACCTATAAAAAGCGATAAATCCCCCACAGCCCGACGATGGGCAAGAGAGGGAAGCCTTTCTGTAAGTGAAGGATCGTTAATGAGACGAATAGCTTTTCTTTGAATAGAATCAAGAATGCTTAGGGTTGTGGGGGACGCCATCAATGATCTAAAAATTAAAAGGATTGCTAATAGAAACTGATCCCCATATATTTTCAATAGACCTGCGCAAGAATTTTTTACCCCACACTGGGAGAATTGCTGTACACCTTTGCACATGCGCAGTTGTTATAATTGTTAGCATTTTTTATTGAAAACCCAATATAGTGTTGGCAACATTAACAAAATTAGCAGTATTTTAATAAATATAGTGGTTGCAACACTGAAAACGTTTACCTATGCGGTGACAGGGTCACACTCATCCTAATTTAATTTATAATTTGGAATTTCCCGATCGTAAAATCCAGGTAAAATTAACGCCGTCGACCGACCAAACGCAATCTCCCATCTACGGTCGACCGTTATCAGGTATAGATATTTGGTATTTGGTGTTTTATTTGTGCGTTGTGAGTAATTCTTGGTGTTTTTTAAACTTTTATTTAATTTAAGTTTTGCATAACCAAATCTAAATAATGAGTAAGTAGCAAATTTCCTGTTTTAAATAATACTCTTTATTGCCATGCAGTCAATTTTTTAGAGATCAATAAATCCATTATTTTTTGAAATAGTCATGGTTTGGGTTAATTTTTTTTTAGCGGGAAAAATTGTATTAGGATTATAGAAAAATATATATGGGGTTCCATTTAAAATAACAAACTTGCCCTATATACGAAAATTGGCCGTTTTCGTAAGAAATAAATGTCACAACCAAATGGCAAGGATATAAAAAGAAACTTAAAAAAATCTAAGGCTTTTCACGAAAACCGCATTTTGATAATATTATTTCTTCTAAAATTATTCGCGGTGAAAATCGGTTAAAATATAGTCGGACACCCTGTATTAGCATTGGACTGATGCATTTATAATCACACAAAATAAAATATGGCAGTTTAATTAAAATAATTTGACATATTTTCAAGTTATAACATGTAGCCATAAGCAATTTCGTCGGCAATATCACGATGTGGCGTATCTCAAAAAGTAGGAAATTGACTAGAGCTGATGTAATTGCTTAAAAAAGTTGCTTCTTAATATTACAATATTAATATGTTAGATTTTGATATCTTTAAAAGTTATAGAAATATAATACTAAGCCTATTTCATTTTACTAAAAAAGAGTAGTACAAAAAATAACTAAAAAGCACCCTCGTGAAATTTAAACACAAAGATACGCCGCTTCGTGATATTGAGGACGATTTATACCATATAATATCTTGTAGATTGCTTATTGCTCCTATGTTAAAAAAGGAACATAGGTATCTTTCTGTGGAATCTTTTAAATAAAATTAAATAGTCCAAGCGATTCCATTGCGCTTTAAGCCTAGTTTAAGATTATAACATTATCAAGTTTATTTCAAGTTGGCATTTGTAGGCAAATTAAATCAATAATTACTTACTGGGTACATTACCAATTTTAATATTTGTGATTCGCTTTTTTTGTGGTTTCAATTACAAATATAAGGTCAGTTTGGCCCTAACCCCAAAAATAAACAATTTCAATGGCATTACACGCCAAACTTAACTGAACGACAACTGCTACGCCAACGGGAACGAAATATCAGTTTATGAATTGAGATTTATTCCTCAAACAAGTTACACCAAATCTAATTGCTTTTATAATAAAATACCAACTATTCAGTTTTGTTGTGTCAAGGTAGTGTTAAGAAGAAAGATAATAATACATAAAATAGCGTGCAGGTTTGAGGTTAAGTAAAAGTGGGTCCTCATGAATCAAAAAGAAGATGTTTTTAGCAATAAAATGGAATTTAAATTGAGATCAGTGCTTCTAAGCACTCTCGTTTGCTAAATCTTAATAAAATCGACGATACGAACGAAAAATAAAAAAATATACAACAAAAAATAGTCCCCAATATAAAACCGGTTTACTTTTAGGGACTGCTATGAAAGACGAATACAGACTTAAAATAAAATATTTAAATATGTATACCCCAAAATTACTTGGTATATTTTCTTTATAAATGAATCATATACAAAATGTTAAACCCGGTCCTTTTGTTTGTTTTCGGCTAGTCAGTAAATGTTTATTGCGCATGCCCACAAGTGTACTGCGCAGTGCCCACGTAGGGGTTATTGTGATTTTCGCTGCATTCATCCATATTTATTTTTCAGATCATTGGACGCCATGCCCCAGATATGAGAACAATATTCCAAGGGCGGTCGGATTTGGGACACATATAAAGTGTATAAATTAGAAGCGAAAAATACTTTTTGGCTCGAAAGAGAAATCCAAGCTTTTTGAAGCTGCCGTGGCTATAGATACAATGTGTTTATACCAGTTAAGGTTACTTTCAAATGTGACGCCCACAAGATTGAAGGTGTCTTTGCTCTGTTGCAAGGATATTATTTAATAGGACCCTAGAATTTTACTTTAATAATATTGTGCATATAAACTTAATTTAATGTAGAAAATATTTTATTTCAAATTCCTATGTAAGTGTAGAACAGATAATTCAGATTAAAAAAAAAAAAAAAAAATAAAAAAAAATATTTTACCCTGTATACCATTAAAGTTTTAATAAAACTAAGTACTGCAAATTAAGCTTAAGGCTATGCACTAACTTTTATTAAGAATATTTTTTTAAATAAATTGTGTCCACTTAATGGACCACACTGTATAATTCATACATGGAATAGAAATTTAAAAGTAAAAAAAATCATACTACACTCATGGAAAAAAATATCGCATATGCTCGATTTTCTCCATAAGCTTGGTGAAGCTATAACATTGGGGTAACTGTTGTTAATTACTGTTAACAATACATCTTACAGAGTGATTAAAAGTTTTTGAAAAAACAAATAATTTTTAATCTCTCTGTATGATGTGCTGTTAAAAGAGAGTAATCAAATATATGAAGATAAAACATCAGAAATAAGTAAGGGTATAATTTACTCACAAATAAGATTATTGCCAATACTGTCAACAGCACATCACACAGGGCAATTAAAAATTATTCTTTTTCTTCAAAATCCTTTTATCACCCTGTAGAATGTATTGTTTAAAGTAAATGACAACGGTTACGTCAAAGTTATATGTTCACCTTTTAAAAAGCATTTTTGTATGAACCTTATAGTCTAAGATCCGGCATTAAGAAAATATACCCTCATCTGTTAATTAAATGAAATAATATTATCTAGGCAGATTTTAATGTAGAATGCAAGTAAACAACATCTGCCAGCATAGGTCTGCTACTAATAATAATATTTAATTAATTAATAGTTAATTTATTTATAATTGTTACCTTTACATGTTAATTACATAAACCAATGATCAGCGGTGAAATAGCTTAGTTGGTTAGGTAACAGCCCGATTTTATTCAATTAAATATGGTAAACATAATTTTGCTAATAGACAAGGGAATAAAAAATAGAGAAAAAATGTTACCCAGTGCGGGATACGAACTTAGAGTGTCGACAAGGCATGCACTGCTAAATGCTGCTACCTAACCAACTAGACTATTCCACGGCTGATCATTGGTTTATGCAATTAACATGTAAAGGTAACAATTATAAATAAATTAAGTATTAATTAATTAATTATTATTAATTGTAGCAGACCTATGCTGGCAGATGTTGTTCACTTGCATTCACTACATTAAAATCTGCCTAGAAAATATTATTTCATTTAATTAACATATGAGGGTATATTTTCTTAATGCCAGATCTTCAGACTATTATGGAGAAAATCGAGCATATGTATGTGTTATTTTGTGAGTGTATAACTATAAACAATGGATTTATTTTGTCTTTCCCTAGATAACCATTCTAATTTCGTTTTTTAAATTTACATAATTACTAGGGGTAAACCATTGACGAAAATGTGTACACAATGCTTTAATTCCATCTGCTTGTACACCAGAATTCCTCATTGGTTTACCCCTTGTATAACTATTTCTAAAAATCATCATTTTTTAAAATTTCTTTTTCAGTGTTTGTTTAAAAATTAGAATTTGTATCCATTAAAAAAAACTGTTAGGTATTTTTATTTTATTTGCTGATTCTTGCTATAGTTTCTTTTAGTATTAATTCTTTGGTTACTACTAAAAATTTTGGATTGTTGAGATCATGTTTATACAACACAACCAACGTCTATTTATTTTAAAGAAGAAATACCCTATTATCAGTATTATTATTTTTAAGGTCATATTATTGGATACTTCTACACTCAAGACATTATTTTATTATAGAACAACTACATATTAATTGATCAAGGCTATACTCAAAAACATACTTTTTAGAGCCCTATTTCACAGTCCGCAATTAAATATAAACAAACTAACCGACCAGTACCCATTTCGTTGGGATTAATTATATTTTTCCACTGACTATACACATATGCCATTATTGTTCTTGGAACTTTTTGTTCAATCATAATAAAATATATAGCACTTCTGAATAGTGTATCTTTCTGCTTGTGAAAGTTTTTTTATGATCTGTTCAGTATTTCCAAGGATTACCTCTTTATAATATTCTTATTGGTAGTATATTAAGATGGATATTTGAATCAAAGACTAAAAAATTTTAAAATCGAGCAATAACATACCTTTACATTCTTTATCACTGTCCTTGCTTGTACTGTTCGAAGAGGCTACAAAAATGCAAAAAAAAGTAATGTTTAGAAAACCTCTCTTCATTTTCTATAAAGCTTCTTACCTGGCCGTTTTTCTGTGGTTTTCTCTCTTACATAAAAGCCTGAAGTAGCATATTCTTCATCTAAAACAATAAGTTTTGTATAGTTTTTCAAGAATTTTGTAATTTTAAAAATTGTTTACCATTGTTTGAGTCGTCACTGTGAATGTTTCCGTCCACTATAGAACGTCTTGTTCTGGAAGTTTCATAGGTGGCTATTTTCTCTACAAAATAAAATAAGATTTTTATATTCGTATCCTAAATTATCTTCAAAAATAAATAAAATACCTGTCTGGGCACTAGCTTGGTCCATGTTTGAGGTTAGCGGCAAAGAAACTTCGAAATCCGGAGTCTGCACTGTTTACATTTGAAAACAGTCGAACGAAGTAAAAATGTCACTTTTTTCACAATCAAGCAACCCTGATTATCAACGAAATGCTCAATGTAGTCCGGAAAATCGTAAGTTTTTCATAAAATTATTGAAATAAATCCAAATTACAACAAATTTTCATTTACGCACTCTTTCTAATGCATAAATTTTGACTGGACAGGTTCGTATTGCTCAATTTTCATCAAACGCCGTGAGAAAATCTTACAACAATGGCCGTCGAAAACTCAATAATGGCGGGATATTTCGCTATCCACGCAGTCACAAAACACAAGTCGCCTTTGCACGCCAAACGCCAAGAAATTTGCATCTCTCCTCTTTTAACCGAGATAGAACATATCACGTATGTCGTTGCTTGACGCGATGCATCTGACGCACAACGCCAACGTTTCGAATGATATTTTTCCATTTTCTGTCAAAAGATGGCGCTAACGTCATAAAATTTAAGGTTATGTAAAGTAAAAATATGTTTTGAGATTTTTTTGAAAAATATGAATTTTAAAAAAATTAAATACAATATTTTTTTGTATACAAACAGGCAGGTACAACCCCAAGATTTCGAATGATATATTCCATTTTCTACCAAGGACTCTAATGCTAGTTTAAGTTATGTAAATGACTTTTAAAGTCTTTTATTTTAAACTGTCAAAATATTTGACAGGTATATTACATTTTCATTATACAAACAGACAATAAATAATTATTTCATCAAACATACAACCCTAAGGTTTCAAATGATATCTTTCATTTTTTGCCAAAAGATTACCCTAACGTTGTATAATTTGAGGTTATGTAATAACTTTTAATTTTTTGTAAAACTGTCAAAAAATTTGACAGTAAAATAGTATTTTCAAGTTTAGATAAAATATGATAAATAATAATGACTGGGTCTAAAGGATAAAAACTCTGATGATGTTATCATTTCGATAAAACGTAGTGAACCACTAAATTTTGTCAAAATAGTTATGGCACACGCAATTTGACAAGTAATACAATGGAAATATCGCCATTCTATAAAAATTTAAGCTTAAAATAGCCCAAATACCGATATTTCCAGAAATAAGTGTAATTTGGCAACATTGCTCAAAGCATTTGAACGGACTACATAACCTTGTAAATGGGGTTTTTACGAGCGCTGTTGTCAAGTTTACGGTGTTGATTTTATAAAATATTACCAAATTACTATTAATTAATATAAAATAAGTATCACGTCATTCGAAAATAATAATAAAAAAATACAAAACAGTTGCTTTAATTTAAGTACAAGCATGGGCGTAGCTAGGTGGGTACGGCTGCATCCATAGATTTTATTCCTGGGCAATATCTTTTATTTAATAATAATTTATTAATTTTCAAAATTTTTACATACTTTTTTTATATATTTCCTTACTTGCCCCTGATGCTCCCCACCCCATGAACAAAATCCCAGCTAGGCCCTTGTTTACAAGGGTTTCTGAAAGCTTTAGCTAGTAATAATAAGACTTATTTTCTAGTGTACTTATTACCAACACCCTGTAGTTTGAATTTAAACAAAAGTAAGCGCCTACGAAAAAAAATATTAATTTTTTAAAATCAAGTATAGGGTTAATAATTCTTTAAATAAAAATAAAATATACAGCAAAGTTATTGCCTCCCTAGCTTCAAAAGATGAAAGTATAGCTTAAAAATTTAATCACACACCATTTAATGTCTTTCTTATGGGTGCCGGGAGAGGGGTGCACTTCTACCTCTCTGGCTTTTGGATAGTGTCAGAAAATGTATGAAAAAGTACGTAAAAATTAAGCTTTTTGGTTTCAAAATATTATTTTTTGTCCGCATTTTTACAATAAAGGTAACCAAATCATAATTTTTTTAAAACGTGTATTAAAAATATATTTTTACAGGGGGTTTCAAAAACAAAAAACCCTGATATCTATAGCTAAATTTTCCAGCTTAAAAAGTATACTATTTTATCGTTTTTCCAAAGTAACAATTTCTCTAAAATATTAAAACACTTGTTTTTCAAACGTGTAAAAAGCAATATTTTATAAAATGGTTGTAAGATGCATTACAAATTTCTAAACTTGCAACCTTCTTTACCGACTGAGCTATTTTTTTCTTTCTATCTCTACCTCATGATATGCTTTGTTTTATTTAAATTGGTTCTATACAGGTATTTAAAGATTATTTTGGTAAAATAAACCTACAGAAAAAATGTATTACTTAAACAATAAGAAAAAAGGTCAATTTTAATGCTGGAAATTGCATTTTCTTTGTTTAAAACACGTGCCACACCCATACTTCTATCCTTCTTCGTTGTGGCGTCACAGTATTAAACCCCGACCTACGTCTGATCAACTCCCTGTTGTTGCCATGCAAGATTCAAAACCTCATGAAAAGCAAAACGTTTTGAGCGGCCTAGAAATAAATATAGAATCAGCATTCCAAGCCCAGAACACGTTCAACCCGGGCTCACGATTATTTTCAACGAACCTACAACCGACTGCATATCGTAAAAACGACTCTTTCCGACAATCAGCGAGGTTACGCGACTGCCAGCAGCCCAACATCTCGTTTCGAATAGCTTGAAGGTCAAGCGCCACGCGTTGCCGCTTTCTTCATTAGTACATGTAGCAGCCGCTGTTAGCGCCACCGGCGACCTTTGATTGTTTGCTGAACATCGGCAATGCACGTGATTGGTTAGCATGTCGTAGTCGTAGCGCCGCACTACAGGCGCATGCGCCAATTTGGTTATTGGTTTTTATTGATTCGTTTTTTACATTGAATTAAATTACAATGTTTATTTAATCTTATAAGGCATACGTAATTTTTCTCAACTACTTCGTAGCATCCGTAGCGCCGTAGAAGAATGTTTCTACGAAATTTATACAATTTTAAATTAAAAATAGTTACTTGGTCTCTCAAGTAAAGTTGACTTTGTGCATTGGTTGTATTTTTAGAATACATTCATGACTGTCGTAGAAAATTATCGTAGCAGATAACCGTAGAGCATGATACATGTAATCCAAACCGAGCCGCCGCATCGTTTTGTTGCTATGGGCACCAATGACTGTAATGTAAATGTTTTCTTTACTAATAGGTAAATAAAACAAAACTTTAAATTAGTTTTAATTTTAATAAACACTTTTTACAAAAACAGTTTTTGTTCAAGCTTCAGCTTTCTTTCATAAGAGCCATTTGGAGTAACGGTACAACTGCAATTGAGCTTAAATCAGCTAAGACAGCTTCAATGTTTGCCAGAGTGTTGACTTTCATTAGATTGTCTTTTCTGAAACTGACTATTACCACAGCCAGAAGTGGGATGATTTCTAAAGAGTCGTAGGCCAAAATTATGTCCCAGAGGGTTAATAATTGTTCTGGGGGCAAATGTCCGCTGAATGCTCGCATTATCCATTTGATAACAACTCTTAATCTGAAAGAAAACTATTTTAAATATTGTAGAGTAGAATTCAGCTAAAGATAAACCAGAGGCGCCATACAAGTAAAGAATAAAAAAAATAAATAAAGTGTGGAAGCAACAAAAAAAGGAATAATTTGAAAGTGAGACAGAAACACGACGAAGTGATGACCGTGTGACCTTTTGTTAACTGAATCATACTCTATCTACATTTTTTTATTAATAATTACCGTTACTGCGCCTGATTATCCCAAAAGCCATAAGAGCCTTTCTTGATTTTGCAAATTATTCTAAAGATTTTTTTCAAAAACCGTAGCCAATTTTTGTGGGGCTTTTATTCGAGATTTTAAAACCCTCCTCAATTTTCTTATGCGTTAATCGGTTTCTGAGTTATTGATGGTTAAAGACAAAAGGAACCTTTTTCATTTAAAAGTTCGATATCTCAGTGAGAAGTGGTCGTATGGAACTTTTAATAAATAATAGTTTAAAAAAACTAAAAAAACACGCTTTTATATGCTACCGAACTAAAAATTAGAAAATAATTTTTCATTACAAAGAGTTTGTATTACAGTAATAAAAGGTCAAACAATGAATCATAATTATATACCTCAAAATAGAATTATAATAAAATTTAAGATAATAACAGAATAATTCACTTCTGAGTAAAAAGCGTGGTGCATTTACTATTTTTTCATAACTTTTCCCTCATAGATATTTACAAATGAAATAATTATAACATTTAATATATTAAGCACCCCACGCTTTTATTCTGAAGTGAATTATTCTGTTATTATCTTAAATTTTATTATAATTCTATTTTGAGGTATATAATTATGATTCATTGTTTGACCTTTTATTACTGTAATACAAACTCTTTGTAATGAAAAATTATTTTCTAATTTTTAGTTCGGTTGCATATAAAAGCGTGTTTTTTAGTTTTTTTAAACTATTATTTATTTTTCATTTTTTAGTTCTGATATATCAATTAGTTTTCTGCGGACATGTGATATTGAAATGTTTCACGAACTATTTCGTAATCTAATCATTTCATTTAAAGCTTCACTGTTGCATGGGGTTTCAGAACGCAACTACTCCGAACAAGTTTCTGTCAGCCTTATGCTGAGAGTACGTCCGAAACTGCACGCATGCGCAAATCGCGCACTAGCTCTTTCTCTGTTACTCTCCTACAGAAAATCTATAAAGGAATTTATTTATCCTGGCGATCCTAATCAGGATAACGGGATACTGTTTGCAGATTATTGCATTGTCATGGGTCCTTGATACGTGTGCAAAGTTTCAAAGAAATCGAATCGCTGGAAGTTGGTGAAAATTAAGCTTAAAGATTCCGTTACATACATACATACATACATACATACATACATACAACCCAAGCTAATAAAAGAGTGTTAATTAAAAGAAAATTAAACCGAATGAACAAGTTATCCGATGCATTTAGTGATTAAGTTAAAAAATTATTCCAAGTTCGTAGATAAAAAAAGAACCGAAAACATTTTGAAAAAAAAATCTTTGTGGTATTCATTAGAATTGCGCAGTATACGTTTCCTAAAAACGTTTTCCATCCTAAGATCTTAAAACTAGAAACTTCTGGTTTTAATAGCCACTTAAAAACCTTCAACTATTTTCTTGTATCCTATAATTTTTTCCACTAGTGTAATTTACTTACGGATGTATTCTACATTTTTTAAAATGGTTCCACAAGTTCGGCTCGTAACATTGTAGAAGTTTTTCAAACTGTAGACACAGAGCCACTATTCCTTGGGAACTGGCACAGACTCTATGTAACCTGTGCCAATATCTCAAATAAAATGCGCGAAAAACAAAGTACAGCTCTGTGGAGTTGTTGAACAAATAACAGAATGGGGAAGCTAAAAAATAAATTTTTAAATTAAGAAAATTAAAGAAGACTTTTAGATATACAGGATGTTCATTTAAGAACTTTCCACTCAAGTTATCTTCGAAACGAGACAGATTTGAGAAAATCGCCGAAACACGTCAAGATATTTATTGGGAGGGAACGTTTTTACAAAAATTGGACGGCGCCCCTTTAACCCCTTAACCACCAGGGCCACCACCCCAAAATTCTTAAATGAGAAGGCAGGTCGAGTGATACATCATTTTAAAGCTCCTGACGAGTACTTTATAACCCTAGAATATGAAGTCAATATCTTCACCTATTACAAAATGGCGGTACTTTAAAAATTACCTATTTACCTGTATATTATTTTACCATTAAAAAGATCTTTAAATGAGCTTTAAGAAGAAACCACATTAAGTACATCTAACTTTATTAGTTTTGGAAATATGACCATCCAAATCAGGTATTTGGGTAATTTTTAAAGTACCGCCATTTTGTAATAGGTGAAGATATTGACTTCATATTCTAGGGCTATAAAGTACTCGTCAGGAGCTTTAAAATGATGTATCACTCGACCCGCCTTCATTTAAGAATTTTGGGGTGGTGGCCCTGGTGGTTAAGGGGTTAAAGGGGCGCCGTCCAATTTTTTGTAAAACGTTCCCCTCAATCTTGACGTGTTTCGGCGATTTTCTCAAATCTGTCTCGTTTCGAAGATAACTTGAGTGGAAAGTTTTTAAATGAACACCCTGTATATGTCTCTTTGGTTTTGGACTGATTTAAATCGCTCACTGACACTATCTCGGAGCAATGGACGTCTTCAGTAATAAGGCCTTACCATACATTGTGAATCCATGAAATGGTATCACTCCACTTGGTGGAAAAACGATTGTATTTTCCGGAATATTTGGCTTTCCCTTGATTCCTACCTGCATAAAAGCTGGTTGATTTGGTAAATTTTTAATGATTTCTGTATCTCTAGAAAAACATAGCATCACCTAAAAATAACTCACACAACAACAAGTTTAGTTAGTGAGTAAAAAAATAAAGGATGGTCTCAAATACACAAATTATGAAAACATTCATGTTAAATTTATTATTTGGTAATTTTACTGCATTTTTAGACAAACAATTAAAAAGAAAAACTATGACTAAAGCCATTATTGTTTACCTGGTATAGAACATCTTCAAAAACGAAATATTGATCATCATTTGAGGCAGTCAGATTTATATCTTTGATAATAAGCTTATCTATCATAAGATCGTACTGTAGGACATTTTGTTTTAATGAGTCAAAATAGGTTATTTGCTAAAAAAACATTATTTTTATTTTAATCAAAAAATATTACACACTACATTACATCTTTAATGTCTCCCTCCCCTTTTATTTTTTGAACGGTTCAATTTTAAAAAAGTATTACTTTGGGATATAAAATAGATGCATATATAGTATTATTTTAGAGTGAAATTGACAAATGAAAATTTGAAGATGGCGGCTGGGCGTCATCTTGGAAAAAAGCTAAATGGAAAGGGTGGTCTTGTGGCACATCATTTTAAAACTCCTGACAAGTACTTTATAATCACAGAATATAAAGTCAATACCTTCACCTATTACGAAATGGCGGTACTTTAAAATTTACGTATATACTTGATTTGGGTGGCCATATTACCAAAACCAATAAAGTTCCCATATAACATTTTTGCTGGCGTTGTACATTTAATTTACTGGCATTGCCAACACTCTTTAATTGCAAGGCATTGGCAAAAGGTATCAAAAAGACGCGAAAGTGGGCAATTGGCCGTCATTAGTCCACGTGTTGAAGATAAAGTGATGGCATCCGTCATTAATAAGTTATTGGCAAAACTGCGTTTAAGATGATGGCATCCATCATTAATAAGTTATTGGCTAAAAGCTCCCAAGCAGCAAGCTGTTGTCTTATTGACGAAAATTGTCGCTTATACTTTTTTTTAAAAGCTAATATGATGCGGTATTTTATTTGAAAATTAAAATAGGAAAAAATCCTTACTGTATACAATTTCCTTGCAATGCAAAGTACCATCTCTCGGAACACTGTCCAACTTGGAGATGCAGATTTTTACACTAGCCAAGATATTTCTTTCAAAGCTAAGTGAGATCACCTACCGCAGACTCTCGAATTATTTTTGTCTAATGGGTACGGTTTAGACGATAAAAAGCGAAGATATTGCAGAAACGTAGTAGTTTATTTTAAACAAAATGTTTACAGCTTCTAACAGTCTACTTGAATATCTTGACTTCTCGACTAGCCATCAGCAATTAATCACACAACGCACACTTATTAGGTGATGAATACATTTAATTATGTCTATTAAAAACTCTTTTCTTTAAAAAAGAAACTAAAAAGCTAGAAAACCACGTAGAAAACAAATGTACAAAGCGGTCACCTTCGGTCGAAATTAACGTAGCTAATTTTACCATCATTTTATTTTTATTCGCTCCAAAATACATAATAAACATTTTGTTTGACCTAATTTTTGTTTGCATGATTTTTAACAATAAAATGTTATGAAAAGGCCATTTCCTTTAAAATATGTAAAAAACATAAAATAATGCTGTTTAGCTGCCATTATATATTTATAATGGCAGCTAAACAACATTATTTTATGTTTTTTTACATATTTTAAAGGAAATGGCCTTTTCATAACATTTATTGTTAAAAATCATCAAACAGATCAAAAAATTGCTTTAATGTTAGTTAAATACCAATGTTAATAATATGGTTTAAAAAGTATAAATATGCGTTGAAGGTTAGTCTTCAAAAATCCAATATTTATTTGCCTGCAACAAAAACGCGTGCTTTATTTAATCAGGATTGGTATGCCGCCATTTTTGTATGCTTGCCGGCAGTTCGCCTGCGTGTAAAATTTATTGGCAATTGTGTGTTTATTTAGTGTTAACTTTTTAATGCGTATTAGATGTTGGCATAATATTGCCACCAATTGCCAATGCTTTACCATCAATGCCAATATGAAAAATGTACATTGCCGGCAAATGTACTTGATACAGTATTTTCTTCTAAAATCTTTTTAATGGTGATCCTGGTGATAACATACAGTGTAGAAAAAAAAAAGTACATATATTCAAGATGGCGCCCAGCCGCCGTCTTGAAATTTTTATGTACCAATTTCACTCTGAAATATAGTATAAATGCATCATTTATATCCCAAAGTTTTACTTTTTTAAATTGATTCCTTCAAAAAATAAAAGAGGGGGACATTAACACTGTATAACACTCAGTATATTTTTTTACCGATGGCTTGATATCAGCACCTAATAAAAGCGTCCAAATTCTAGATCTGAGGCATTTTGGACAACCCTTTTTAAATATTCTTGAGCTAAGGGCGCGTAATTTTTGGCTAGGATTTTCTCGCCAAGTGATATTCTTTCCATCTCTAACAAAGTGTAGTTTTGATTGGTATTTACAAAATTATTACTATTTAATATTTGGTCCCCTCTAGATATTTCTATATATAAATTTCTCTAAAAAAAAACAAAAAAGACAGTGGCGTATCAATATATAGGGTGGTCGAAAAAGTTTGCAATAAAAGGTTTTTTTATTGTTGAGATATTTTTAAAAAGTATTTTGCAAACGTTTTTATTCACTCTGTATTTTTTAGAGTCTACCCTTTAAAAGACAATAATAATTAGGTATATATATATATATTTTTATTACCAATTCTCCTAGGTTTTTTACTTTTAGAGGTAGCTGAGCAAATTCCCACTTTTGAAAATCGCTAAAAAATCGAATTGCAGGTAAAAATACGGAAAGAAATATTGATTTTTCAATATTTTACCCTTTTGATTTATCCTTGGTTGGTCCTTTTAAATTTAGGAGGACTTCTAGAAAGTCCTTCGGAGCATATACAGGTCGGTATTTGTGAATATCTGTCTAAAACAACATGTAAAAACTAAGTTATGTAAACAAGTTACTGTCTAATACTTTGCAGGGTTTCGTTTTTACATAAAAAATACACATATTAACAGTGGCCTCATTCAAACTTTTTTGATAATTACGGCAAAACTAAATATTGAACTTTTTGCCTATGTATATTTATATGATACTTACTAAAAATTTTAAGATAACTTTGAAATATTCTGTATGGTTATCACTTTTATCTCAAAATCTAAAATATGGTTTTAAATTTTTAATTAGAAGAGTTTAGTTTTTTTTGCATTTTTTTGTTAAATGGAGAACACACAAGAATAATGTGTAAAAGTTTGAAATGTCACTTAAATTTTAAAACATAATTTTCACTATTTCTTATAATACAGAGTCGATAAGTCTTTAAAATCATTGAATTTTTCAAATTGGCGGACACGACATCTCAAAAAGTTATTGACCGATCATCCTGAAATTTTGCGCACATCTTTTTATTAAGAGTACTTTTTATGTTAATCTACAAAATTCTGAAAATTTTTTGATAACATTAAAAAAAAAAACGATGGAAAAATTAAGCCAAAAATTAATTTTATTTTTTCAAGCACTGTATTCAGCCTATATTTTTTTAAATTTTTTTAGGTTCACCGACAAATTATGACAATAATAACCACAAAAAATTTTAGTTTTTGATTTTCAAATTACTAGAACCGATGCTTGAGTGCTCGCCGATTAGGAAGCCCCTCTCCGACCTTCCTTGAAATATTCAGCATATAGCCGCCATTTTGACTGATTAAAATTTAAAAAAAATCTACTATTATTTTAATATTTAAATATACTACATACCAAATTTTTTGAAAATAGATAATGACTCTTTTATTTAAAAAACATCTTGAAAATCAATAAAAATGTTAGCATTAGAGATATCTCCCCTTAAAACTAAACGGGGCGAAATCTGGCGAGAAGGATTCGCATGCAGATTGAGATGGTTTTGTAATAAATTACTGTTTAAATAATTTACACTAAGCACTTTATCTAACCCCTTAAAAATATTTTTACCGACTTCAAAATTGCTGAGTTCGTTCCATTTATTGGCTATCTCCTCTTTCTCACTATTAATTCTTTGTTTTGCTAAACTTATTCCTAATTCGCTGGACATTGAGTTTAATGACTTGTGAATTCTTTTGTCCCAATGAATCTGTGCTTTCCTAGAATAAATTATTAATATCTTAAAAAACACTTCTTATAATAAAATTAAAAAAAAGTCCGGGGTAATTGTTTACAAACCGGAAACATTGCCGATTTCAGGGCCGTATTAACTGTTTGAGGCGCCCTAGGCTAGAATTCCTGGAGCGCCTATTTTCAAAAAAAAAAAACCAAAAAATAGGTCATTCCGTCCTTTTGGCGCCTATTTCATTCCAAAGCACCTTATTCACAGAGAAATTAGTCACCAAAAATCCCCACCCAACCAGAGACAACAATGAGACGAGCATCTAAATGTAAATAAATCATCCGAGAGAGAGATAGCTGCTGGGCCTTCCTTATCTGTCTTCAAGGAAGGTAAACGCAGATGGCGCGTGAGTCGACTTTATCGTTTGCCCGCCAAATTCAAATTATATAGCTGTGCTATTTTTGCCCTTAATGTTAGGTACTTGTTTTTGTTTCTTATTAATATAAAATATTGGGGTTTGGTTCAATAATCACACACACCTAATTAAAAATGTCATTTATTTGGTTTTTATAAAGATTTTTCTTACAAATAACCATGTCAATATTACCCTAAATTATCTGTTGAAAAGCACAAATTTAATATATACACTGTGATCACTAATAAAAGCCATTATTCAAAGTCCAATTAAAGGTAAAAACCACGAAACACACAATAAATCACAGAAAATGTAAACAAACTGTCCTAACAAATCGGCCATTGAAAAATATCAAACACAAATATCGAATAACATTTCGGCGTGACTGCCTGCGGCAACGTTGTCAAGTTAAAAATATTCGATTCATGGTATATTTTCTTTTTCTTAATTAGATGCGAGCCAAAAAAGGACATTAAAGTTTACATGCAGAAATTGTAAACAACTTGGCAACCAGGGCAAAGCGATGATTGCTCCATCTACGATAGCCTGCCATGATGAAAGACAAAGACATATTTATTGGTACTTGTGTTAAACCAGAAAGAGATAAATACAATGGACAAATTGTTAGGACCAGTTACTCGTCTCATTCTTGTCTCTGACCCAACGTAAACTTTTTTAAAACTCCCCTGTCTATTTCCCATTACTCCCCTCCCTGGCGCCTATTTTTTCATGATGCCCTAGGCTGTAGCCTAGTCAGCCTAATGGATAATATGGCCCTGGCCGATTTTAATGAATTTTGGTATACGGGAGTTTTTGGCACGCTGATTAAGAATCTGAAAGAATTTTTAGTCGGACACGTTTTGTTCTCGAGACATTCATCATTACACTTGAATGGAAAACTAACTTATTGTTTAATTTTCACCTTCTAAAAATCCATTTTTCTATTTATCTTACCTATTTTTTCCATAAAATTACAAAAAAAAAAATGGGTTTTTAAGAGATGGAAATCAAATATTGAGTGCCAATTTAACTTTTAATCAAGAATTATTTGCAAAAAGAGGGGGAATATACTTGAATGAAAAGTGAAAATAAGGTAAATTTGTTTTTAACACGCTTTTATTAACTTGGGTTGTAACTATCTATCAATCTGGCTATGTAACGGAATCTTTGAGCCTAATTTTAACCAACTTCCAGCGATTTCTTTGAAACTTTGCACACGTATTAAGGAAACATGACAATGCAATAATCTGCAAACAGTATCCCGTTATCTTTTTTGATCGCCAGGAAAAAATTCCATTATATTATAAAAACAACACCTAGGGTGCTATCTGTTGGCAACATTTCAAACTTTGCTATTAAATGAAGAAGAAATTTTTTAGTTTTTACAATAATTTGGTTAGTTGCACCATTGGTGTTCAATTTTTATGAACAATAAAAATTAATAAGTTCTTTACACAATTGGGTTAGTTGCACCATTGGTGTTCAATTTTTATGAACAATAACAGTTAATAAATTTCGTTAACACGCTTTTATTAACTTGGGTTGTAACTATCTGGCTATGTAACGAAATCTTTGAGCCTAATTTTAACCAACTTCCAGCTATTCGATTTCTTTGAAACTTTGCACACGTATTAAGGAAACATGACAATGCAATAATCTGCAAACAGTATCCCGTTATCTTTTTTGGATCGCCAGGAAAAAATTCCATTATATTATAAAAACAACACCTAGGTTGCCATCTGTTGGCAACATTTCAAACTTTGCTATTAAATGAAGAAGAAATTTTTTAGTGGGTTGCAATATATTGGCAACGGTCCAAACATTGCCTGGATTGCCATCTGTTGGCAAAATTTCAAACTTTGCTACTTAATGAAGAAGAAATTTTTAGTGATTTGCAATCTGTTGAAAAATTTTAAAATTTGCCACTCTTGTTCATTAAAAATTTTTTCGCCATTTTGTCAAGAGTAGCAGAAACTAAAAATGAAAAATAATTAATAGTTTAAAAAACTAAAAAACACGCTTTTATATGCAACCGAACTAAAATTAGAAAATAATTTTTCATTAAAAAAATATTGTCATTTCATAGTAAAAGCGTGGGGTGATAAATATATTAAATGTTATAATTATTATATTTGCAAATATCTATGATGGAAAAGTTATGAAAAATAGTAAAATGCACCCCACGCTTTTTACTATAAAATGACAATATTTTTTTAATGAAAAATTATTTTCTAATTTTTAGTTTGGTTGCATATAAAAGCGTGTTTTTTAGTTTTTTTAAACTATTAATTATTTAAGTTTAATAATGGACATCTTCAGATTCGTATTTAGCGCTTAATAACCAGAACTAACCTAAATTCATAATTTTCCCTTTTTTGGCAAGCAATTTTTGAAATTGGTACTTAATATTTGATTTCTACCTCCTAAAACCCCATTTTTCTAGTTATTTTACCCGTTTTTTCCATAAAATTGCAAAGCTTCACTTTCGCCTTGGCGTCCCCAAGGCTACTGCAATTGAAAAGGGGCTTTACAATTTTATGAAAAAATGGGTAAAATTAATAGAAAAATGGGGTTTTAAGAGGTGGAAATCAAATATTGAGTACCAATTTAGCTTCAAATCAAGAATTGTTCGCGAAAAGAAGGGAAAAATAGTAAATTTAGGTTAGTTCTGGTTATCAAGTCTGATGATGCATATCTCGAGAACAAAACGTGTCCAAAAAAATGCTTTCAGATTAGTAATCAGCGCCCAAAAAACCCCGTATACCAAATTTAATTAAAATCAGCGGTGCGCCCGGTTTGAAAAAAATTTTCAAGTTCAGCACTTACCTAAAAATGAATCATATGGACTACCATCCTTTTTTTTCGTTTTAACCCATCTATAAATATTATTTTTTAATTCGGCTTCTAGCCCATTTTCCTGCATGGCTTTTAAAAGAGAATTTTTGAAATCTTCGACTTTAACACTTGGTGTGGACACCAATTTCTATAAATTAAAAATATTTTCGAAGTAGATTATTGGCAATTTTGTGAAAATATTGTCAAAATGACGTTTTGTAAAAAACTTGGCAAATACAGTGCTTTTTTTAAATTTACAACAATAAAAGTTCCTAAAATAATCAGTGGCGTAGGCGTAGCGTAGACAAAAACAGGCGTAGGCGAAGTCGTGTCTGCGAGGCCCCTTTTGTCGATGAAGATATCAAAAACAGATTGGGGACCAATCTAAATAATATACTTATTACATGTCAATGTCTATGCCTTACACGAGGACGTAGGCGACCGCCTACACCGCCTACGCCTATAGCTAGCCCACTATGCTAAACGGAGATTTACTCGAGCGTCATAGAGACCTATTGGGTTGCAAAACATAGATGGTAAGAAGAAAAATGTTATCTAATAAACTTTTTCATAAGTGGGGAAAGCTGCTATAGATTTTTAAATATGTCAAAAAATACTGTTATTTTTCGGCTTGTCGAAATCGTTCAAATCGTATCGGATTTTTCGTTATTCTTAAATTATTATCTTTAAAATAAAAAAATGCCACTCTTGAGAATGTCAAAATGACTTTTTTACAACTTTGTAGCCTCTGTTTTCTTTACCCAGCAAACACTATTTGCCGGCAATATACATTTTTCATATTGGCATTGATGGTAAAGCATTGGCAATTGGTGGCAATATTATGCCAACATCTAATACGCATTAAAAAGTTAACCCTAAATATACACTCAATTGCCAATAAATTTTACATGCAGGCGAATTGCCGGCAAGCATACAAAAATGGCGGCATACCAATCCTGATTAAATAAAGCACGCGTTTTTGTTGCAGGCAAATAAATATTGGATTTTTGAAGTCAAACCTTCAACGCATATTTATACTTTTCAAACCATATTATTAACATTGGTATTTAACTAACATTCGAGCATTTTTTGATCTGTTTTATTTATAATGGCGGCTAAACAACATTATTTTATGTTTTTTTACATAATTTAAAGGAAATGGCCCTTTCCTAACATTTTATTGATACAAATCATGCAAATAAAAATTAAGTCAAACAAAATGTTTATTATGTATTTTTGAGAGAATAAAAATAAAATGATGGTAAAATTAGCTAGGTTAATTTCGACGATTTCGACCGAAGGTGATAAATTCAAATTTCCCGCTTAGCCGAAATACAAGATTTGACAATTTGACAGATGAGGCAACCTTGCTTTTGTTTGGCCGCTTTGTGCAATTGTTTTCTACGTGGTTTTCTAGCTTTTTAGTTTCTTTTTTAAAGAAAAGAGTTTTTAGTAGACATAATTAAGTGTATTTATTACCTAATTAGTGTGTGTTGTGTAATTAATTGGTGATGACTAGTCAAGATGGCGGGTTATTCAAGTAGACTGTTAGGAGCTGTAAACATTTTGTTTAAAACCTTTAAATTTGTAGTTACCTAAAAAAATTATATGAAATCAGGGAGTTCCCTTATTAAAAGTTTTAAAGACGTGTTAATAAAAAATATATATTAAATATATATATATATATATATATATATATATATATATATATATATATATATATATATATATATATATATATATATATATATATATATATATATATATATATATATATATATTTAATAGTTTTTTTTTCACATTTAACTCATTTAAAATATTTCTCCCTATGTTTTGATCTGAAAATTGAGTGTAAGTGTCCCTTAAATACTTACTATTTTAAAGTGTTTTCTTTTGATTTACTATCTTTTTTTTAATTTTATTACATACTTTTTTTTTTTTGGTTTATTGTTACGGTATAAAAATTTATATTATGTAATTTTTTTATTGATAAAGTTTTCCTGCCTTTTTTCTCATTTTTTCGATTACAAAATTCTAAATGTGTTATTTAACTTTTGGGACATTCAACTTATAAAACTTGCAATACTTATTTAATGATAAATGCCATTATCCTAAACGCATTTTTTTGCCAATAACTTATTAATGATGGATGCCATCATCCTATACGTATTTTTTGGCATAACTTATTAATAATGGATGCCATCATCTTAAATGCATATTTTCATCATAAATTATTATTGACGGATGCCATGACATTATCTGCAACACGTGGCCTAATAACGGCCAATTGCCCACTTTCGCGTCTTTTTGATACCTTTTGCCAATGCTTTGCCATTAAAGAGTGTTGGCAATGCCAGTAAATTAAATGTACAACGCCGGCAAAAATGTTAATATGGGTACGTCATGTCACTCCCAAATTGTCACTTTTTAGCATGTAATTAACTCACCCTATCTTAATCTGACGCGCTCAAAAATTTCTGATGAATATATTTTTGTTTTTACGATTGGCCTTGTATACGGGGCTTATATAATTGGTGGAAGTACTTAACCGGGTACACATATTAATCTGCCGCGCTGTAGTAAATCTCGAAATCCCCCTCTTGAGCTCCCCTACTATAATGTAACAAGTGTATAAAATAATACTTTTTGTACAATTGGTAATCCAATGAAGAAAAAACCCTTTATGCACGTATGGCATATACAATGATTATTTTCACCGACCGTTTAAATTTTATTATTTTTTCTAAATCATTCATTATTATATTATTATGGATTTTGATTATTATTATTAAATTTATTCTACAAACTAATACATTTTATATTTAGTGGCACATAAACTAAAAGAAGTAATGGCGGAATTTAAGGTATCTTGATCCTTTCGTTTAGTTAATGTCGCATTTACAGTGCATAAACTCATATTTAAATAAATTCTTGTAGGCATTGGAACAAAACACTAATTCGAAGTGTGAAAACAGCGTAGAATTGTTAAAAAGTTCATATTTTTAAACACTTTATACAGGGTGATCATTTTAAAGTCAGCACCATTGCAAACTTCTTTATTGTAATATATTATTAAAGTTGTAGTAATTTTTTTTTTGCTGATTAACGTGCTGCTAACAGAAAAACAATTGAACATCGGGTTTTTGTTTTATTACAAAAAATATATATTTGTTTAAATGGAACACCCTGTATATTATATCATTATTTAAAAGATCTATCAAAGAGCATTAAAAAGTCTTCATGTGTTATATCCAATGTTTAATAGTTTCCGGAAATATGGCCATCCTCAGGGAATTTGATATTAAACTGGCATTTTTAAATAGAACACCTTGTATATTACATTTCCATTAAATAAATATGGTAAAGAGCTTTAGGAAAATACGATATTTGATATGTCTATCTTTTATAGTTTTGGAAATATGGCCATTAAAACCTAAAAAATAGTAGATAAAATGTCTATTTTATCTTCGACACTAAACTTAGTGCTTATAGCTTAGAGCTGAAGATATAATGAATATTTAACATAATTTTCAGATTTGGATGTACATATTTCCAAAACTATAAGAGATAGATATATCAAATGTGATATTTTCTTCAAGCTCTTTAAAATTTCTATTTAATGGTAACGCAATATACGTGGTGTTTATTTCCCAGCAAACACTATTTGCCGGCAATGTACATTTTTCATATTGGCATTGATGGTAAAGCATTGGCAATTGGTGGCAATATTATGCCAACATCTTATACGCATTAAAAAGTTAACCCTAAATAAACACTTAATTGCCAATAAATTTTACATGCAGGCGAATTGCCGACAAACATACAAAAATGGCGGCATACCAATCCTGATTAAATAAAGCACGCGTTTTTGTTGCAGGCAAATAAACATTGGATTTTTTGAAGGCAAACCTTCAACGCATATTCATACTTTTTAAACCATATTATTAACATTGGTATTTAACTAACATTAAAGCAATTTTTTAGATCTGTTTTATTTATAATGGCAGCTAAACAACATTATTTTATGTTTTTTACATAATTTAAAGGAAATGGCCTTTTCATAAAAATTTTTTGTTAAAAATCATGCAAATAAAAATTAGGTCAAACAAAATGTTTATTATGTATTTTGGAGCGAATAAAAATAAAATGATGGTAAAATTAGCTAGGTTAATTTTGACCGAAGGTGACCGCTTTGTGCATTTGTTTTCTACGTGGTTTTCTAGCTTTTTAGTTTCTTTTTAAAGAAAAGAGTTTTAAATAGTATTCATTACCTAATAAGTGTGTGTTGTGTGATTAATTGGTGATGGCTTGTCGAGAAGGCAAGATATTCAAGTAGACTGTTAGGAGCTGTAAACATTTTGTTTAAAACTTTATTAAAAGTTTTAAAGACGTGTTAATAAAAATTATATATATTTAATAGTTTTTTGACATACCGATAGATAGCATAATGGACAATAAACTACTACGTTTCTGCAATATCTTCGCTTTTTATCGTCTAAACCGTACCCATTAGACAAAAATAATTCGAGAGCGGTCTGCGGTAGGTGATCTCACTTAGCTTTGAAAGAAATATCTTCGGCTAGTGTAAAAATCTGCATCTCCAAGTTGGACAGTGTTCCGAGAGATGGTACTTTGCATTGCAAGGAAATTGCATGCAGTAAGGAGTTTTATCCTACTTTAATTTTCAAATAAAATATCGCATCATTTTATTTCGTCAATAAGACGTCAGCTTGCTGCTTGGGAGTATCTGCATTTACCCACTTTCGTGTCTTTTGTTATCTTTTGCCAATAACTTATTAATGATGGATGCCATCATCTTAAACGCATTTTTTGCCAATAACTTATTAATGACGGATGCCATCACTTTATCTGCAACACGTGGCCTAATAACGGCCAATTGCCCACTTTCGCGTCTTTTTGATACCTTTTTGCCAATGCCTTGCCATTAAAGAGTGTTGGCAATGCCAGTAAATTAAATGTATAACGCCGGCAAAAATGTTATATGGGTTAAAAAATGCCACATCACATCACATTCCTGCGGATGGCCATATTTCCGAAAATATTAAAAATTGATAAAATACTTAAGGACTTTTCTAAAAAGATCTTTGATAGATCTTTCGAATGGAGATATAATATACAGGGTGTTCCATTTAAAAAGTATATTTTTGCAATAAATCAAAAACACGATGTTTGCTTTTGCGCAATTGCTTTTGGTTGACAGCACGTTAATCAGCAAAAAAATACCACAACTTTGCTAATTTAACCGACTTCGTATCTCCAATATTAAAAAGTTAGCAATAGTGCCGACCTAAAAATGATCACCCTGTATATGAAATACTTTATCTTCATGGTCACCAAAAAGGATTTTTTTAATAGTCGTAGAAAACAAATCTTTCTAAAATCTTTCTAAAAATATGCTAATTTTTAGGTTTTTTTTTTATAAAAGTAACTCTTTGGTTTTGTTAATGAAAGTAAATGCTTGTGCAAAATAAATTATAAAAATTATTAAATGGAAATCTAATTAGAATTTAAGCCTACGAATATGATTACAAATTCACTAAACAAACCATACTTTACCTGAATATCTTCAAACAAATTTTTATACTGACTGGAATTTTTCAAATCCTCACATATCTTTATAGTAGTATGGTGGATACTGCGGTCTTTTAAATCATCCATACTTTATGTGTCTTTGGTAAAGTAGATACAGATGTAATCGATAATTGTAACGATAATTGCTAAACGATTAACGTCACCACGTTAATGTATTGAATCGGGAGGAATGCACTGTGATTTTTAACCCTAAATAGTTTTAGTTTCTTGGCTGTAAGGGTTGCTAAGAATATATTGATTTAACGACAATAAATAGCAGAACAAGAAGGCAACCCATCCTCTTTTGATATTGCAATTTACTGAGTGATACTAAAGATAATGATACCTTTACTACATTTCTTTATTATTAAAATTTATTGTTATAGTTAGCGGTTAACCGAAACCGGTTCTTCGGTTAATTGGTTAACCGGTTTTCGGTTAACCACGGTTTTGGCCAAAACCGAAAACCAGAACTAACCAAAACCGGTTTTCGAATACCGGTTAACCGATTTTAAAAATCCGGTTTTCGAATATCGGTTTACCGGTTTTAAAAAGCGGTTTTCAAATACCGGTTTTTCGGATAATCGGTTTTCGAATACCGGTTTTTGAATAATCGGACCAAAATCGAAAAGCGGTTCTTCGAATATCAATTAATAGGTTTTTGGTTGATTGCGGTTTATATAAAAACTACAACTACACTAAATTAAAATTTAAAAATCACCACTTTTCCTTTTCTGTTTTTATTAACCAATAAACCAAGAAAAACACCGAAAATCGAATACCAATTTTAAATAAAGGGAAAAAAATAAATTATTTATGTATGGAATTTTTACATCACCTTTTAGAATCTTGCATGTTATTAACAGGGATGTTATATTTTTATTCTTATTTATATTTAACCAATTTCTTTTGAAGAATATTCTAGGATGAATAATGATTATCACTATCACACGCAAAAACGATTAATAGAGAATAATTACTTTCCGATTTTCTGTTAACTGTGGTTTAGAAAAGCCTTTTCGGTTTTGAGAACCGTTTTCGGTTTAAAGACGGTTTTCGGTTTTAAAACCGACTTCGGTGTATCGGTTTTGAAAACCGTTTTCGGTTTTAAAAACCGGTTTCGGTTTTTCGGTTTAAAAACAGGTTTTTAATACCGGCTTTTATAACCGGTTTTTAATACTGGTTTGTAATACCGGTTTTTAAATATTCGGTTAACCGGTTTTAACCAAAACCGGCTTTTTAAAAACCGGTTATGTTTTTTTCCGGTTTTTGCCAGCCCTAGTTATAATAGGCAAGGCCGTATTAACTGTTTGAGGCGCCCTAGGCTCGAACTGTTGGGCGCCTATTTTATAAAAAAAGGGGCAACAAAAATTTTGAAGAGCAAAAAAGGTCCTTCCGTGCGTGACGCCTATTTTGATCCCAGGGCGCCATACTCAAAAGTAAAATTGGTTGCCCCACTTAAGGCGCCTATTTTTCACGGCCCCCTATAGGCTGTAGCCTTGTCAGCCTTGTGCTTAATACGGCACTGATAATAGGCATTTAATTAAGATATCGCTACGCTTTTTCAATTAGAGATTTTCCTTCTTCTAGTAGGTATTATTCCTATTCATATTTTTGCTAACGATATTACCCTATTTCATGGGTGGCCAACCGGTCGATTGCGACTATTTGTCCAGTCGATCGTAGCATGGTCAAACATATAAATACTTAGAACCAGGGCCGTGTCTACAGGGTGGTACAAGGCAGCAGGGCGCAACGCTGCAGGGGTGGAAAATGTGAAAATGAAAGGCGGAAATTCGGAGAAAGGGCGGGCGGTAGTTACGAATGATTGTGGTTTTGAAAAAATAGGAGAAGAAAGAAGATACTGGGAATTGGGACACGGTTAAAAAAGTACAAAATCGGGCTGAGGACATTTTTTTAACCTAAAAAATAAATTTTCTTGCCTTGCAGCGTCAAATAATTAATAATTTTTTAATCGCCGAAATATGAAATTGGTAGATCGCACTGGGTGTCGTCACTGAAAAGTCGATCTTGGGTCTAAACAAGTTGGCCACTCTTGTCCTATACCATCATGTGTCCAACATACAGGATGTCACACTATTTATAAGAAATCTGTTTTTTTATTAATATTTTAACTTTAGCAGGGGAGCTGACAAGGCTAAATGGGGATTTACTCCAACGTCATAAAGACTTATTTGGTTGCAAAACTTAGATGTTAAGAATGTTTGGTTGATCATCTAAATTTAATGAATGTGAAGCGCGGATCGGAGTTTGGGGGTCCAGATTTGCTCAGGACGGACCGAGCAACAACCATCTAAGTTATAGAATGAATGGCGTGTGAATGAGAAGGAAGTAGGGTCAAGGCACAATAAGCCTCTGGGGCTGCAGCGTATAGAAGGAACAGTTTAAAAATGTAAATTCGGTGCTCTTTGATAAGAAAAAAAATCACAAAAAGTTTAAAGCAAATAAATCGGCACGCTTGTCTTCGCGGCCGCCTTTGCTATATTTCTTTTATGATATGCCGGTTGATGCAGCTGGTCATCGCACTATGGGATAGAAATTAATTTGATTGGTCAAAATTCTGAAACTTACCAATCTAACTTAAAATGAGGTGCTTTTACTGGAAAAATATTATAAATTATTACAAATGCTTTTGGAAGCCTAAAACTTATTATATGGTATTATAAGTTTACACCCCCTTAACATTATTATTTTTTATTGTACAAAATAAACTAAAATGTCAGCTTTTTTGGTTAATTCGGTAGTATTCTAATCAGTAATCCGATGATTATTATCTCATATGATATACAGGGTACGACAATAGGTATGATTTTTTAAATGGAATACCCTGAATATTATATCACCATCAAAAAAATCTTTAAAAATGCTTTAAAAAATACTACCTTTGATGTGTCTATCTCAATTAGTTTCGGAAATATGACCATCCGAATCTGAAAAATAATTTTAAATTATTCTTAGAAGCGTAATAAAGATACATCTTCCCAACTTTTTTATTTTTTAACGTATAAAATAAATAAAAAACATTGTTTTGTTGGGTAGATTCTGTAGAATCCATATCTTCCATCAGAATTCTTTTATCTTTTAGGATATACAGTGTAAAACCTTGTAAATTATAAAAATATCTTGTATCTGTCCTTTGGCAATTGTAAGTACAAAAACTGATAAAGAAAAAGGTAAAAAATTCTTTGACAAAAGTAGCGAGACTTCGCGAGACTGCATCGGAAACAAAACAATAGCTCTTATTATTTAAACTCTTTTACTTTTTTAGTAAACAAGGCTAATAATAAACTAAGTAGATTAAATGTTGTATATTTATGTTTACTTAAAATACATTTTCAAGTTTCTTATTACCCCAATAGAAGTCGTCATATCCTTTTATAATTTTGCGTACATGTAGTTTGGAGTATCTACTTTGAAATACACAGCATGAGCCATCCAAATTTCAAAGTTGCTTTTTGGCCAAAATATTGGATTTCTATCCCATAGTGTATCGGCGTGTCGCTGTAACGGATAGCGGCGCCTTTGTATAAAATAGTCCGATTGCAGGGGGCCTTTTTATGTTTTTTGTATTATTTTCAAAGGGTACCGAATTTGCGCTTTTAAAATGTTCTTACTATACCACCTAGGGAGACAGTGGCGGTGAGTACGTGGGTGCACGGGGTCCAATGCACCCAATCATCAATTTATTTACCAATCGGTTATGTTGACGTTCAAACAATGTATTATATGTAAAAGTTATCACCAATTATTACCGCGGTTATAATTGGTTCAACGTCAAAATGGATGAAAGAGGTGAAATGTATGGGTGCAATGCACGAAATAAACGTTTTAACATTTTATTCTTCAAAAGTGTGTTGATGTGGGTAAGGACCAGGTGTTCAAGTTTTTATCTGGTAAGTATAGAATACTATTTGTATCTTATTCTTCTAAAAGTTTTTATTACGAAATAAAAAATGAAAAAAAAATTGTCACTTGGCACCGGCACCCATATGAAAAACACGGTTAACCGGTTTTAAAAAACCGGTTTCAGTCCAATTCCGGTTAACCGAATATTTAAAAACTGGTATTAAAAACCGGTTTTAAAAACCGGTGTTAAAAACCGATATTAAAAACCGGTTTTTAAACCGAAAAACAGAAACCGGTTTTTAAAACCGAAAAACCGAAACCGGTTTTTAAAACCGAAAACGCTTTTCAAGACCGATACACCGAAATCAGTTTTAAAACCGAAAACCGTCTTTAAAACCGAAAATCGAAAACGGTTCTCAAAACCGAAAAAGGCTTTTCTAAACCACAGTTAACAGAAAATCGTAATTTTTCGTTTAATTAATCGTTTTTGCGTTGATTACGGATTTGCCCACGAGCTGTGGTGTTAAGTGATAATCATTATTCATCCTAGAATATTCTTCAAAAGAAATTGGTTAAATATAAATAAGAATAAAAATATAACATCCCTGTTAATAAAATGCAAGATTCTAAAAGGTGATGTAAAAATTCTATACATATTTACATAATTTATTATTTCCTCTTTATTTAAAATTGGTATTCTATTTTCGGTGTTTTTCTTGGTTTATTGGTTAATAAAAAAACAGAAAAGAAAAAGTGGTGTTTTTAAATTTTAATTTAGTGTATTATTATAGTAAGTTGTAGTTTTTATTATAAACCGCAATCAACCAAAAACCCATTAATTGATATTCGAAGAACCGCTTTTCGATTTTGGTCCGATTATCTAAAAACCGGTATTTGAAAACTGATTATCCGAAAAACCGTTATTCGAAAACCGATTATCCGAAAAACCGGTATTGGAAAATCGTTTTTTAAAACCGGTTAACTAAAATTCGACAACCGGTTTTCAAAACCGGTTAACCGGTATTCTAAAACCGGTGTTCAAATACCGGTTAACCGGTATTCGAAACCGGTTTTCGAATACCGGTTTTCGGTTTTGGCCAAAACCGCGGTTAACCGGTTAACCGAAAAACCGGTTTCGGTTGCCAGCCCTACTTAAAACTCGCCGCGCCTGTAGGGAGGTGGTAGTCAGACCTAGGTGAAAGACCTGAAAAGGGCGAAAAAAGGATAAGAATATCTTATCTTTCTGACTATAATTTAAAAGAAAACTATTTTTTATTTGCATTTATATTATAGAGATATAATATACATATTTCAACTTTTTTCCAGTAGTTTCATTTGTCTGTGTTGCATGCAATTACACTGAGGATGGTTAATTTTTCCATGCATCTCTTCGTTTACTATAAAATCTCCCAACTTTCCAATAACTTGATTATATTCACTGTCTCCAGTTTTAACATTTAAGATATTGTTAATTTTTTCTAAAAACGAAAAAAGTTTAAAATTTCAATTAGGCTTTAAAATGTTACAATTAAAACTTTGTAATTGTAATGTAATAACTTGGTGGTGCCCAATAAATGAGAATTAAATTAAACACTTCTTTTTTAAAATAACGGTCTGTATTTCCCTATACTTCACAATTCTAAAATCTGTCCTAACGCGATGACGAACCAGGCAAGAAGGGAGCATAGATAACCTACATTTAGATCCGCAGTAGCAAGAAGCATTTTTCGGATTTTTACGACCTCGCGCAGTGGGTGGACGAACATGCGCACTTAAAAGCCGTGGCAAAATACAAACACCGGCACCCCGTACCCTTCCTTCGCGGCCTGACCCAAAGTCGGTCTATATCAAGGTTAGTTTATATTTATAAGGTTGCTACATATCCTCAACTTTTAGGCGGTTCGAGGTCGGGGACGCAAGGAAGGGCACTTCTCGGAGAAAAGTTGGCAAGACTGGGTAAAATCAAAGCTGATGATCATCGTCTAGAATTTGCGCATTTCATTTTGCATTGTTTTGGAAGTGATATTTTTTGAAAGATGTAAATGTTTCTTATTTAAAGTAAAAGAATTTACAACTTAATTATAATTAAAAACTGTTGTATAAACGGTTGTTCTACTAATACAATAAACTGTATATCTCCGGCACTGAACAACATGGCCGAAAAATGGGAGATGTGACGTCATAACACGTCAAAGCAATATGGCCGAATGTCGTGACCTTATATAGACCGATTCTGTTCACTGCGTTACCGGGGAGACGCACTAAGTATACAAGTTTTATTAGTACCACAAATAGCTTGTGTCTTCTACTATTACTTACCGTTTTGTCCCAAATTATCGGGATGTTTTATAATAAAAGGTGGATCCATAGCATCTTTACTTAATACCAGAGGTGGTCTAAAATCGTACTTTTGAGTGGTTAGTGGTATATCCCAACCATCTGGCAATTGATACTTTGCCTTGTCGGTTTCAAGTAGTTTCCTTTTTATGTCCGCTTCTAAAGATGTCGATAAAAACGAAGTTATAAATTAGGAATTATTTTAACGGCAAATAGACCCCATTTTTTCTATAAATATGTGTAAAACACACCCCCTTGAAGCTACAACCGTCGGTAAGTTGCGGATATTTTAAATTGTGGCTATATCTTCGCATCAAATCTTATGCACACCCCTTATTTACTTTAGGCAGTGTATGTATTGCACACATTGGAGGTAACCAGGGTTGCTTTCCAGTGACGAAAATTTTTGTGCGTCACGCTCCAGGGCTTAAAGCTCTTGAACTGCTCTAAAAAGTTAGTCACTGGAACGCATCCTTAGACAAGGAAAGAGAGATACTTTAAGAAATTTTAAAATGTCGTTGTTTTTAACCTTTCTCGGCTTTATAATAATAATCTCTTTTTAATATCTAATTCCATTTTAAATAAATAATTTTAAAAAATCCATCCTTAACCATAAAAAAACACGTTTGAAGCACAAAAACCAAAAGAGGGGTTGGTGCATGAGGGGCAAGGGGAAAGAAAAACGGAGTAGCTCAGGTGCATAATACTTTCCGTCACTGGAACGCCATAAAGTAGAACGAAATGCTCCTGAGCCCAGATTCTATAAAATAATAAGGAAAGAGAAAGTGATTTATCTGTCACTACAGTCAGAAAGACGAGTTACAATTGGTTTAAAGTGACACTGTGGACATATAAATCTTTTCTCTTTCCCTTTGTTAGTTACAGAATCGTAGCCCTGAGCTACTCTGGAAAGCATCTAAGTTTTAAAGAGGATTAAGGAGGTAAACACGCCACACACAACACCAAATTTTTTAATCAAGCTACACCAACAAATTAACCACAAAAAACTCCAAATATTTTTTCTCTTGCATTTTTGTGAAGGGGATTAATTGCGTATAATTTAAAACCATAGAGAAAAGATAAGTTGGTAGGTACGAAGTTTATTATTAATTTTTAGCTAAAAAGCCACGGTCATTTTGTTTTTTGTGGGGACGCAACTTACTTTATAGGTTTAGCTCAGAAGGGGTACATTTTAGGAAATGTTTATGAGACAAGAGGTCTTATTTTTACCTCAAAAATGCGCCCTTAAAACATATTTGGGTAATAGTTCGATATAGCGGTTTTCGCTATTATAAAAGATTTTTGCAAAATTCTTTTTCAGGGCGTTTCTAAAGGTCAATTATGATACAAATCTGTGTGCGCGTTTTCCAAAATCCATTTCTATAATTTATTATTAGTAAAAACATATTACGGGACGGTGGAGTGAACAGGGGTGCTGGGTGGGAACGAAACAGTAGAAATCCTACATTAAACGCCCAAAAACAGTATTTTACAGTACACACCGCACTTTCTGTTTATAAAAATGTCCAAAAAATTGTTAAAAAAATTAAAAATAAATAATAGGACAACAATCCCACCATGGCTGTCACTGTATAAAAAGAAGAGTTTGCAATAGAACTGTAAATGTCGTGCGATGTTGCCAAATTAAGTGAGAAATTGTCAATAGCTTAAATAATTAATAGTTTAAAAAAACTAAAAAAACACGCTTTTATATGCAACCGAACTAAAAATTAGAAAATAATTTTTCATTAAAAAAAATATTGTCATTTCATAGTAAAAAGCGTGGGGTGCATTTTACTATTTTTTCATAACTTTTCCATCATAGATATTTGCAAATATAATAATTATAACATTTAATTTATTTATCACCCCACGCTTTTTACTATGAAATGACAATATTTTTTTTAATGAAAAATTATTTTCTAATTTTTAGTTCGGTTGCATATAAAAGCGTGTTTTTTAGTTTTTTAAACTATTAATTATTTTTCATTTTTAGTTTCTGCTACTCTTGACAAAATGGCGAAAATTTTTTTAATGAACAAGAGTGGCAAATTTTAAAATTTTTCCAACAGATTGCAACTCACTAAAAAATTTCTTCTTCATTAAGTAGCAAAGTTTGAAATTTTGCCAACAGATGGCAATCCAGGCAATGTTTGGACCGTTGCCAATATATTGCAACCCACTAAAAAATTTCTTCTTCATTTAATAGCAAAGTTTGAAATGTTGCCAACAGATGGCAACCTAGGTGTTGTTTTTATAATATAATGGAATTTTTTTCCTGGCGATCCAAAAAAAGATAACGGGATACTGTTTGCAGATTATTGCATTGTCATGTTTCCTTAATACGTGTGCAAAGTTTCAAAGAAATCGAATAGCTGGAAGTTGGTTAAAATTAGGCTCAAAGATTCCGTTACATAGCCAGATAGTTACAACCCAAGTTAATAAAAAAGCGTGTTAACGGCATTTATTAACTGTTATTGTTCATAAAAATTGAACACCAATGGTGCAACTAACCCTATATTTTTATTGTTCATAAAAATTGAACACCAATGGTGCAACTAACCAAATTGTGTAAAAAACTAAAAAATTTCTTCTTCATTTAATAGCAAAGTTTGAAATGTTGCCAACAGATGGCATCCTAGGTGTTGTTTTTATAATATAATGGAATTTTTTTCCTGGCGATCCAAAAAGATAACGGGATACTGTTTTTAAATTATTGCATCTTCATCGGTCCTTGACACGTGTGCAAAGTTTCAAAGAAATCGAATAGCTGGAAGTTGGTTAAAATTAGGCTCAAAGATTCCGTTACATAGATAGATAGATAGATAGTTACAACCCAAGTTAATAAAAGCGTGTTAAAAAAGGAAAATAGAGGACAAAATTCATATGAAAAATTAAGTTATTTCTTCGTCCTATTATAATTTGTAGAGAAAAAAGGAAAATACCTAAACATAAAGAAGGAGGCATTTCTACAAAAATACCATTGTTTCTCATGAAAATGGTGGATAATCCCCGAAATAGGCTTGGTGTTAATTCTTCATAAGAAGTTTGGCAACGCTGCTTCTATCAAGACCGCCATTTTCATAATGACGAACTTCATGTTATCAGCTGACCAAAATGAATTTTCCTTCTTTAATTAATGGCGGACGAGATATCTCATATGTGTGGGATAGTTTTTCGAAAAATTTAATACTTTTCAAAATTAATTTACATTTTTCATGTGCCCCGAGTGCAGTATATTAATGTTTTCTTGTGTTTGACGTTGGATTTATGCTATTTTGTCCCCACCCAGCACCCCTGTTCACTCCACCGTCCCGTAAATATGTTTTTATTAATAATAAATTATAGAAATGGATTTTGGAAAACGCGCACACAGATTTGTGTCATAATCGACCTATAGAAACGCCATGAAAAATAATTTTTCGAAAATCTCTTATAATAGCGAAAACCGCTATATCGAACTATTACCCCTATTTGTGTTATTGAAGCTAAAGTATGTTTTAGACTGTGCAAGATTTACCAATATCGCAATAATCCACTTGGTAGACAGTTTTTCCATTCAGTAACTTATCACCTTTGACTGCTATTTTGTCTATGGGTTGTTCGAAATACATTTCAGCAATTTTTGGCTTTTCTTTTTTAATCTAGTTACCAAAATAAGTTACCTTAGTTATTAGAAAAAAAATAGTACCCGTGATTTTCGTAAAACTAAGCTTCTTTTTGGTAAAACAGAAGTGTGGTTCTCAAGCTACAGGGAGATCCCATAATATTTTATACCGGGTGTTGCTCCGTCGAGCGGGACAGAGAATCCCATGTAAATTTTGAAGTGGTCCAATATTGGCTCCCCTAATTATTTTAGAAGAAAATATAATTAGGATTTTTAAAGAGCACGAAAAGTTGTACCCAGTGTACAAATTTCAGCTCTTCTCAGTCCGCCAGCTAAGAGATAAATGCTAAAGTAAGTTAAGAGTAAGAATCTCCTATCTTCTTACCCGCCTTGTATTATTTAACGTCTTACTCTCAAGTTGTCAGATCAATGTCACATCATTCTTAAATAATGAACTACTTAAATCAAGAAAAAATCACTATTATAAAATGGTTTGACCAGGAAAATAGTTATCAAAGAGTAGCGGACATGTTTGCAGCCTATTTTCCCAATAGGCCAATACCAAGTAAATCGACAATAGAACGGACGATAAAAAATTTGAAACTACAGGCACAGTAATCAATAATTGCAAATGTGAAGTAAATCGACGTGATCTTTCGCCAAACGATTTTTTTCTATGGGGACATTTAAAAACTAAGCTACCAATAAAAAATATGAAAATTTAGTCCAGCTAAGGAATGCTATTTCCGCTGAATGTGCCAGAATATTGATGTACCAACTAGCCAACGTAAGAAATGAGTTTTATTATCGTTTGAGTTATTGTCTGGCAGTTAATGGAGGAATATTTGAGCATTTGATTAAATCCTGATATTTTCGTCATAAATTGATTTCTAAATGTAGAAAAATTTGTTTTAGTGTCTTGCGTAACTGTGAGTGCATGTGTTGGAATTAGCTGTAAACTAAAATGAAATGCGAGGATTCTTTTTGAAATTCCCGTATAAAATTATTCAGTTTTGGCAATGACATTATAAATTTATGATCTAAATTGTCACTGATAAATCGATATGGTGTTTTTATTGTTGATTTCTAGAGTACAGGGTGCATAATGAGATACTACGTTGCAGAAGTATTAAGCAGTTTACTCTTTACTGGTTGGTAGAAAATTGCTCAAATTTTTATTTTGGGTGGAACTTACTGTGCTCTTCAATAAATCCTAATAGCATTTTTTTCTAAAATAATTAGGGGAGCCAATATTGGACCACTTCAAAATTTACATGGGATTCCCTATGTCCCGCTCGACGGAGCAACACCCGGTATAAGTTGTCAATTAATTGAGATACAGAAGGCAGTGGCGTAGCTAGAGGTTTGGGGCTCGGGGCGGCAAGTTAAGTCGGGCCCCATTGTATTTCAGTAAATCAATGTTTTTTTTTTGTGGAATAAAATTTTGAGAGAAGAAACAAAAAAAAAAGGTTTTCACCTCCAAAGTGGGGATCTCCCACTGTAACATGATATACATTCTTAAGGTCAGGGCCCTCCTTTCTATACTTTTTCTTTCTAACAAAAAGGTTAGGTTTTGTAAGTTAAGGTATCTTTGTGTTAACCAGAGTTTTTTATTTGATATAATTAATAATGTATAAGTTATATTTTTTACATTTTGAGTTTGTTAGTTTTAATAAATATAACTGACTAAAATAAAGAATGTTAATAAGTGTCTTTGGTAGATAACCATACATGTAACGTAAAGACCTTTTAATAACACTCTGTTCACCAATCGGTACTTATGTTCATATCACGAAACTATTGCGATGTTAAAATAGACATTAACAGATTTGGATAAAAACTGTTTTTTAATTTTGAATTTTACTCTTTGTTTTGTATGTAGAAAAATGTATTTGTGTTTTTTTTATAAAGTTTGGTATAAAACCATAACAAACAATAATTATAACGAATTAATAGTGATGTGAAATATGCCCCTTCGGTTGTATGAATGTACCCCACTAATGGGGTACATTCATACATTTTGCTTTTTTTTGTAAAAGTCTTACGGAAACTCGTGCATGTAGATTTTCAATAATATTAAGGTTCTACTACAATATAAAAATAGTTAAGCTACTAGTGTGTCATAAATTAAAAGAGATATACCTAAAACACGGCATTCCACAAAGCAAAATATAAAAACTGTATGAAGCCTCCCCACTTTCCCCTACGGTTTTAACTGACTTGAAATTCGGATTTAGCGAGTCGAAAAACATGGCCGTAGATAAGTTGCGTCTGGTGTACAGATTTTTTTTATTTTGTGTGCCGATGTAATTAATGCTAGTTTATGTTGTCCACTTTGTAGAGACAAGCGATAGCTTTTTTCAAAAAAGAAAACTATTTAAAGGTATAAAATTTAATTTCATATCACCTTTTCCAAATATTCGTCACAAGCTTCTGATGGAGGCTCAATTGTAACATCTTTATCTACTCCCAAATAGTTTTTGAACCCTTCGCAAAGTGGATCTTTGAATTCCTGCTCTGTAAAATACCTTTTTGGCCTAAAAACATACATGTTTGCTTTTTTCGTACAAAATTTGGTAATTTTCTAGAAACCTGCGGCAACTCCGATTTTGACGAAATTTGGTATACTGTGGGTTTTTCAGGTCGCTAATCACAAATCTGAAAGAATTTTTTGGCGGAAACGTTTTGTTCTCGAGATATTCATCATCAGACTTGAAATTTAAACTAATCATATTTTTACTATATTTCCCCTTCTTTTTGCACACAATTCTTGATTTAAAGCGAAAGTGTCACACAATATTTGATTTTCACCTTTTAAAACCACGTTTTTCTACGTTTTTTACATTATTTTTGCATTAACTTGCATAGCTTTACTTTGATATTGCCGCAACCATACATACACATAGGGCTTCATGGCACACTGAGATTGAAATGATTTAAAGTAAAGCTATGCAAATAAATGCAAAAATAATGTAAAATACGTAGAAAACGGGGTTTTAAAACGTGAAAAACAAATATTGTGTACCACGTTAGCTTTAAATCAAGAATTGTGTGCAAAAGAAAGGAGGAATATAGTAAAAATTGGATTCGTTTTATTTTCAACTTTGATGATGGTTATCTCGAGAACGAAACGTTTTCGCCAAAAATGTTCTTTCAGATTCGTGATCAGCGCCCCAAAACCCCCGTATCCCAAAATTCGTCAAAATCGGACTTGCTCGCAGGTTTCTAGAAAATTACCCAAAATTTTTATGCTTTTATCATTTTATTTGTTTACAAACCTTGGAATTTTCCTTTTCACATAGTCTTTGTTATATATTGTTAAATATGGACCAAATTTTAGCCGTTCTTCTAAACTCATTTTAAAAAATTTCTTTCTGTGGAGAATGTTTTTCCAAATGACAATTATGTTCTAACATTGGTTGTCAAATAGACTTAAAGTTCGACTGCAATACTACAAATTAATGGTTTTCTATATTTGTAACTTAAAAGTCCAATGTATGAAAGGGCAATCCCTATTAAATTTTCGTTTCATATAAAAAGATTATTTAAAGATGGCACAAGCTTTTGTAACCACTTATCAGAATTATTACAGATGGAATACCCAACCAAAAGTTCCATTGTAAGTATAATTATTAAGACTAGACCAAAAAATTGACTTTTGGTAATTTTCTAGAAAATGGGAGCAACTCCGATTTTGACGAAATTTGGTATACGGGGGTTTTTGGTTCGCTGATCACGAATCTGAAAGAATTATTTGGCGGAAACGTTTCGTTCTCGAGATATCCATCATCAAAGTTCAAATTTGAACTAAGCTTATTTTCACTATATTCCCCCTTCTTTTTGCACACAATTCTTGATTTAAAGCTAAAGTGTCACACAATATTTGATTTTCACCTTTTAAAACCCCGTTTTTCTACGTTTTTACATTATTTTTGCATTAAACTGCATAGCTATACTTTCAATCATTTTAATCCCAGTTTGCCATGAAGCCCTATGTGTATGTATGGTTGCCGGATTATCAAAGAAAAGCCACGCAATTTAATTCAAAAATAATGTAAAAACGTAGAAAAACGGGTTTAAAAGGTGAAAATCAAATATTGTGTGACACTTTAGCTTTAAATCAAGAATTGTGTGCAAAAGAAGGGGAATATAGTGAAAATAAGCTTAGTTCAAATATCAACTTTGATGATGGATATCTCGAGAACGAAACGTTTCCGCCAAATAATTCTTTCAGATTCGTGATCAGCGCCCCAAAACCCCGTATACCAAATTTCGTCAAAATCGGAGTTGCTCCCATTTTCTAGAAAATTACCCGACTTTTTATTTGAATAATATTCTGATGATGGTTAAATTAAATAAGTTAATATACAGTTATTATTAAAAATATAAGGTAATTTTCTAGAAACCTGTGACAACTCCGATTTTGACGAAATTTGGTATACGGGGTTTTTCGGGTCGCTAATCACATTTTTTGGCGGAAACGTTTTGATCTCGAGATATTCACCATCAGACTTGACATTTAAACTAATCCTATTTTTACTATATTTCCCCTTCTTTTGCACACAATTCTTGATTTAAAGCCAAAGTGTCACACAATATTTGATTTTCACCTTTTAAACAGGGCCGTATTAACTGTTTGAGGCGCCCTAGGCTAGAAATCCTGGAGCGCCTATTTTTCACTATCATTACCTCCTTTTTTAAACTTCCCTGTCTGACGCTTATTACTCCCCTGTCTGGCGCCTGTTTTTTCATGGCGCCCTAGGCTGTAGCCTAGTCAGCCAAATGGATAATACGGCCCTGCTTTTAAAACCACGTTTTTCTACGTTTTTACATTATTTTTGCATTAACTTGCCTAGCTTTACTTTGATAATGCCGCAACCATACATATACACATAGGGCTTCATGGCACACTGAGATTGAAATGACTCAAAGTATAGCTATGCAATTTAATGCAAAAATAATGTAAAATACGTAGAAAAACGGGGTTTTAAAACGTGAAAAACAAATATTGTGTGCCACTTTACCTTTAAATCCAGAATTGTGTGCAAAAAGAAGGAGGAATATAGTGAAAATTGGATTAGTTTTATTTTCAACTCTGATGATGGATATCTTGAGAACGAAACGTTTCCGCCAAAAATTCTTTCAGATTCGTGATCAGCGCTCCAAAAACCCCCGTATACCAAAAATCGTTAAAATCGGAGTTGCCGCAGATTTCTAGAAAATTACCAAATATAATTACTTTTGAAACACCCAACATATCATGTTCAAAAGGTATATTTGAGCAATTTTAGGGTGGATCCAGATAAATTAACCAAGTTACAGCCAGAAGGAGATATATGGCTTTTGGATGCAAATGAAAAACTGGACGAAGAGGTACAACCATATAGTAGCTATACCATAAAAATCTTGTAACAAGGCTTTAACCTAACATATCGATTATCATTTTTAGCTTAAAAATCTTGAGGAAATTAAAAAGTCGATTACAAATCTATACCTAAAACGAATGAAAACAACATATCGCGTTTCGTATTGCGAAAATATTAAACAAACTAAAAGTAAGTTTAATATTATTATTTTTATAACTAAAGGATGGTGCATTTAGTACAAAAAAATGTTCTTAACAAATATATATTTTTTTTAATTGACCGGAAAATTGAATTTTCCACTCAATTTTTTAAGCGGAAAATGCTATTTTTTTTAATTGACCGAAAAATTGAATTTTCCACTCAATTTTTTAAGCGGAAAATGCTATTTTACAGGACTAATTTACTTTCCGGTCCCTAGTTTACTTTCCGGTCTCTCATTTACTTTCCGGTCCCTGATATCAAAAAATCCTGTTAGCCATGACAAAAATTGTCAGAGTTCAATTGTTACTATTTGACAGTTCAAGATATTGTAAAGTAAAGAAAGCATCATTTTGCCAAAATGGAGTCAGACATGGAAAATCCAGATGAAATAATTGAAGCAGCGTCCTTATTGTCGTTTAAATATAACACTAAAAATTTACACAGTTTTTTTTTCCGGTCAATTAAAGAAAAAATTATGTACGATACTCGACCGGAAATAATTTTTACGGGTCTCCTCAAAACTACAGGACTCGCCTACGGCTCGCCCTGTAAATGTTTTCGTCGACCCGTAAAATACCATTTTCCGGTCTAGTAACGTAAATAGCTATTTTATAAATTATCAAATTCTAGTGTGGTTTTTATAAAGGGAGTAGGAAATAAGAAAATTATTAATTTTCTTGTCATCAACAAATAATTTTTAATGGTTTTAGAGATTCCTTCATTTTTATCCGGTGTTGATATTCAAAAGTCCACACAAGACTTAAAAAGATTGAGCCAAAGGAGAGCGCGGAAGATTTTGAAAACGAATTGCTGGAATACTGTAAAAAGTTATACGGTCCTAGAGAGAGCAAAATTACACCCCACTTAACAGTTCTAGAAACAGTAAGATACATATGTGTCAACCTTAAAGCCGGCTGTCCATGAGAGCGGTTTTCCGCTCGCGGATGATAATTCAGCGTTGTGATTGGTTAGTGCAAATTTAAAATGCTTTTTCCGCCAATCACAACGCTGAATTATCATCCGCGAGCGGAAAACCGCTCTCATGGACAGTAAGCTTTAAGCTGAATTAATAGATTGACGTTTCCATCACCGATCGCCGTTTGACGTGTAAACAGAGTGGCTTTCCAGTGACGCAAATAGAGCGCTCCCGAGTAGCTCAGGAGCATTTCGTTCTACTTTATGGCGTTCCAGAGACGGAAAGTGTTATGCACCTGAGCTACTCCGTTTTCTTTCCCCTTGCCCCTCATGCACCAACCCCTCTTTTGGTTTTTGTTCTTCAAACGTGTTTTTTATGATTAAGGATGGATTTTTAAAATTATTTATTTAAAATGGAATTAGATATTAAAAAGAGATTATTATTATAAAGCCAAGAAAGGTTAAAAACAACGAAATTTTAAAATTTCTTAAAGTATCTCTCTTTCCTTGTCTAAGGATGCGTTCCAGTGACTAACTTTTTAGAGCAGTTCAAGAGCTTCAAGCCCTGGAGGTGACGCACAAAAATTTTCGTCACTGGAAGAGACCCTCAGA